>JANHGB010057922.1:0-60115 GCA_026283785.1 Coracopsis vasa
AAAACATCTCTACGATAAATAATAAATGACATTATCAATAAATATGGATAACATGAGCAACACTTTGTCCTCAGCAGTGATAACTTGGAAATACACAGTTTCTTCACTGTTGTTTGCACACAGAACTTGAAGGAGGCAGATAACTTCCTTCCTAATGGACTATTACAGGCACCCTTTGTAGGCCATTAGTGTGGAATTAATGAAAACATGTCTGTGCAACTATTAATTTCCTGTACTTCGGTAATAACAAAGAAAGGAAAAGAAGAGCTGTCCTCCTCCCACAGGTGATTGCTGTGTTCCTGTGCCTGAAGCACAGTCTTGGAGGATTGGACTATTTGGGTTCTCTTCCCACATCTTCTGCAACATCCTTCATGACCTTGGAAAAATCATTTGATCTCGCTGTGCCTTAAATTCCCTTTACACAAAAGGGAATTAATTACACTTCACTACTTCCAGAGAAGTGTCATTAGGCCTAATTAGTTAATGATGTCTGTAAAGTGCTTTGAGAGCAAACTTATGACAGATGACATTCTAAGTGCAAAACATCACAGTAAAAATTTGTAGCAGTCTGTTTTAGTGTTATTTGTTTAGTATAAACAAAGCTCCTGGAAGTCTAGAAATGCTAATCTGACATATTAGACAAAGATAAGTCAAAATTTCATTTATTTGGGTTCTGATTCGGCTAGATACTTAATCTCATGCCTTAATGTAAACACTAGGTATGGAAAGTGCTCTATGCCTCATTATGCATACAAAACCTTTGAACTGAAGTCTTACTTATCATTAGTTTACCTCACCCCAAATAATTTCTTGAGGACTTCCTGAAAGTAATTGTTTTAATGGTAAGGTCATCATGAAAAGTATTATAGAGCAGGAAGAGCAATTAGAAATTCACTCTGTGTTTGAAAGATAAGGTCAGATTTAGGCATAGTACAGACCACTTTTGGCAACATTTTGAAAAAAAAAAAAGAATAATCCACCAGTACACAACCCCCCCAACAAAAAAAAAGCCAAAAAACACAGAAGAGATATTTGAAGGCTTGGGTAATCAATCCAAGACAACTGTAAGACTTCACTGATTATTCAGACTATTACTTAGACGAGATTGAAGACTTCAGTGTTTCACAGAATTGTAGAATGGTTTGTATTAGAAGGGACCTTATTAATTGTCTAGTTCCCACTCTCTTGCCATGGGCAGGGACACCTTTCACTAGAGCAGGCACATTCAACCTGCCCTTAACAATTCCAGGGATGGGACATCCACAACTTCTCTGGGCAACCTGTTCCAGTGTCTCACCACCCTCATAGTGAAGAATTTCTTCCTAATATCCAATATGCTTCACTGAAAGAAGCGATAGACGTGGATGCAGCTTGGAAGTGGTGGATTAAAAAATCTCGAAGGGTTTGAGCAATGGTGTGTTGATGCTTCCGGAAGACATTTTTCTGGGATGTTTTATGAGGCAAGGAAGTACAAGGCTGAGATCTAAATGAAAAGGTTAGGTGCTGTAGGACAGCTTTGGAAGTTATTGCTCTCCATATCTTATGCAGCTGGAGGAAAAGAACTTGAGAAGCAAAATGGATCACCCAGCCTCATGCTCTGAACATATTCTTTCTCTCCCTATAGACTGGATAAGCCAATGGATTAATGGCAGAATTAATGGTATAACTTGAGCCAAACGCTGTAACTACTTCACTTCTCTTTTATGTAAGTAATCAGCCTGTGCAAGGCAATAGCTCAAAAGATGTACTTATAGGTTATCTCCTATAATGTATGTTAAACTTGATTTGGGAAGAGAAAAAGGTTATTTTCTGCTTGGGTGTAAATCCAAGTTCAGATATCAAATTCTCAATGCTTTTTCTAGAGAGTTAAATGCTAACCCAGATTTCACTTGTCATGAATGATGCATATTAAAAATAACACCACTACAAAACAAAACCCCAGTAACATTCAGTTCCATTCAGAAGTAAAACCTCCACCCTTCAAAGCTAATGGGATTTTTGTCATAGACTTCAGTGGAAGTCTACAGAGGTGTTACAGCCATCACTGACTTCTACAGGAATAAAAGGAGTACATTGGAAAACATCCAGATTTTACTGATTACAGTAGCTGTGTTTCACAAAATCAAGACCTATTTGACATTACCAGTCCTGACATAGTTTAAAATGTTCATGGAAAACAAACAAACAAGAAAAAAAAGCTAAACAAACAAACCAGCTTTTTTGAAACAACCCAAATTTCTTTCAGATGCATATAACTTCACATTTTTCATTTGCTACATTCATTGAACTTCCCCCCCACAGGCTTTTTGACTGCACTCAGGATCCAAAGTTGCCCAAAATATTAATGACACTTCATTTTCAGAAAATTAAGAATGGAATGGCCCCTGCTAACCTCTGTCTGTTTTGTAAACAGAAATAAAGTGATGCTAATAAGGTAAAGCAGAGACATTCATGGGCTGCTCATTTCATGCAGCTGCCCAAAACTCAATTTTGTCATTAGTGATTCACTCAGAGCATTGTTATTCACATACATTTTTCTGAAAGCTGTTGGCAGATGCATCTTCTCTGCTGAACCCCAGTATTTGGTGCATACCTCCTTTAAGGTTATAAATTGCTTTTTTCATTTCTGTGTTGGCCTTTGAATAGTTCTCGAGTGTAAGTATCACTCATGATTGGTGCTAAGAGAACACCACCTCTCAAATGGACCTTAAAATACTCTTGTTTGCCGTGTCATTGTACATAACTTGCATATTATACACATCTCTTCAACTGTAGGCAGTGAGACTGCTCTGATTTACAGGTTTAGGGATCCAGACCCTCTCTTCAAAGTATTTTATTTGATACTTGTGGCCTCCTTATGGTCTGATAGCTGGGAAAGTACTCACAGTCATCATGATCTTCACACATTTTAAGCTTATCTGAAGATAACTGAAAGTCCTAGAAGCCATGGAATATAAAATAGTTACAAACTTCTCCAGTCCAGGGTATTATCCTAGGTCCCAATAAATTTTTAAGCATCTGCTGGTGCATTTTTATTGACTATCAGAGTTAGAGAGCAATGGTACTTCACTGTTACATCTCTTGAATGGTGACAATATATTAAGCTATTCGCCACTAACTCTGACATCCTTTTTTGAATCTTTCTAGATTCCTGAGTAAGAAATACTGCTTACTTAACTTCCCGTTACATTTTTAGATAGTTTCCTCTAAAGAGAGAGAATAATTTACCATTTTTACTGCAACTTTCACTGGTAAAGCTTTGCACTGGTAATTTAATTCTGTATTCGTTTAGTTTGAATTACACAGGGAACATCTGCAACAATTCCTAACAATAACTACATTTCAAGACAATTACGCAGTAATAACTAGAGCTGCAGGATGATGTCAAAGCCAGGAGAGGAAAAAGAAGTACATTCAGTCTTTGCACATGAAATTATATTTTGTTCTTAATTGGGAAAATGCAGGTTTATGAAAGAAGAATCTTTGCAACACCAAATGCATGTATTTAATATATATTTTTCTGTATGTATTGCGTTATTTTCTATTGACATCAGAGATATACTCTCATTAGCAGTTCTCTAATGAAATGAATCTCCTTTATTTTGAAGTATACAAATTTCCTTTCCTTCTTAGCCAACCCTTATTAAGAAAATGAAGACACTGAAATAAAAAAGATCTTATTGGGTTTATCTTGTCAATCTTATGGAATTAAGGACTGTGGGAGTCAGGAGCTCCATTCCCCAAATTTTCCACTACAGCTTTCATTTGTAGATCCATGGCATCTTTAGTAAATTCACAGTTACTTCCCTGTGGTGTAACAATTTACTAATTCACTTATGTATAAGATCACGTTTTTGTCTGAAAAATCTAAACAGCTAAGCATATAATGAGTCCAACAGCTCTGGGAGTAGCAGATGTGTTGTATGTGCAGTAGTCAGCATATGTGGGTTAATGCTGGTCAATTTTGGATGTATTAGCTTTGTCATGTCTGTCCAGAAACTTGAAGACAAATTGGCTCCACACTGCGTTCAGCTTGATCCTTATTCTCTCCAGGCCTTTTAACATCGTAGTTTACCTAATCTTTGGCAAAGATTTTGTTCCAAATAATTTTTATGCTGCTCTGTAGTCATCCAGAGCATTGTAGACACCAACATTCAAATTTTGTTTTTCCCTTTGAGAAATCCAATGTTATATATTGTAATTGTGGTGCTATAACTTCTCCCTCAATCTAATCAGTGAAGACAGAAGGGGAGGCCTACTTTTTTCCAAATCTTAAAAGAAAATCTACTCTATATACTCTGTATAAAAAAAGTTTTGATCTTTCTGTGTTATAGATCTTTCCACCTTTTCTACTAACTGAGCAGATATATTGCCTGTCCTTTCAAAACTGCCATCTCCATTAAGGAGCAATAATCCTGTGGTAAATGGTTGATCTCCTAGTGTCAAACAAACTCAATTAACTCTCAGTCCTTGCCTCATCTGAATCTATTGCACAAAATCAGTGCCCCCTACCTCTCATACCATTCCACTTGCAAATCTCCATTTCAATCATGCAAAGTGTAGCTGCTCATGTGGAATCACTTCTGTTGTCTGGCAGGAAGCAGAAATATGTTTTCCTGCAACTTTTCTTCATGTCATCTGTTGTAAGTGAAGCAAAGAGAAAGTACTTGAAAAATACAGAGCAAGCAATGCTTTCAGTGTCATGATCAAGCCTTCTCATGGGTACAACTCTGTGAGTGAAAAGTCATTCAGAACTGAAATCTGGGGGTTAACACTGGGTTATAGCCAAGGTGAGAGAAATGTCATCCTGTAGTACTAAGGGCAGAGTGTCACTCTAAGGGGTGAAGTTTGTCACGTAAAGAGGACTCTCTCTCATCTCAGAGGGTTCCAGCAAACTGTCTGAATGTTTTGATTCCTACAACTTGAGAGGGAAAAAGCCTACTTAGCTGTGTCTTTGGAACCTTAACATTCTGAATGTCTCTAATCCAAACGAATTGTTCAGCCTCTTAATCTTTTCCTTCTGCGCTTCCTACAGCAGAATGGCTGTGACCACATTTCTTGTGCTAAAGTCTTACCTAAAAATCATTGTTTCTTTAGCTACCTCTTTTGTTAAATTATTTTTTATTTCTGTGAAAAACCCTCAAGCTTTTATGTAAAAAGTATGTACTTGCAGAAGATGATATTGAGGCAATGCATATACTAATTTTTGCTCATCTGAATGAAGACTAGTAAACCCAAGTGTCAACAGTTAGTAATGTTTCAATGCACTAACTTCTAAAACATGTAAATATCAGTTTCCAGAAAGGTAAAAGAACTTCAGAAACACAGGTTTTTTGCAATGTTATAAAAATGAGAAAGAGATATTTTTCATCTGAATAGAAATATACAGGAGGAACCACAACCAAGCTTCTGCATTAGCATCAGTAAAATCTTCTAATGCAGTATTAGTGTGAAGTTCAACTATAAAAAGGGATATCTGACAGCAGGGCTTTCTACTATCAGTTCAATTCACTGTAGTAACAGTGTGTACTTTGTTGTAATTCTTATTTTCAGATTGTTCTTTAGCATCATACTGCATCAGATGTTAGTGTTTAGCAGAAATATCATATAGCAAACATCTGACCACAACTCTGATAAATTCCTTCGGAAAATTAAATGAAAGAAAGATGTGTATCAGATTCTTTTTTTCATATTTATATGATGAGCTGGAGTTACTCTGAGGAAGGGGATAGTGTTACTGGCATTTGAGACATACAGGGAAGTATGTAAAGTCAGAACCTGTGCCCTCAACTCATTTAAAAAAATTACAAATAGGAAGAAGTGATTACTGTCTATTAAAAATAAAATAAGTTGCATTTAATATTCTATCTTGTAAGTCTTTTATGACTAATGCAACCCTTTATATCCCTTCTGGAAACACTAACACTTTTCTCAGCTGCACAAGGATATGGCTGTTACAATTGATACGTGTCAACAGCAACCTAAACAATACGTCGATTGATCAAATGACTTCCTGTGGAAGGATTAATAAAGTAGCATATCAACCCTGTTATAGATATTTGTTTTGCATCTTTTCTATTTCAGTCATGTCAGATTTTCTAAGCAGGAAGGTAAGTCTTTGGCAGCAAACCTGTATGCCGGAAAAATGGAAGGGTCTGTGGCAGAAAGAAGGCAAGAAATTTCCTGAAGTAAAGCCTGAACATCTGACAGTTCTACCAAAATCTGTGAATCTTGCAGACCTGAAGTTTGTAGTCATTTCTATGGAAAAATTATGGACAAATTTGAAGAATAAATTCTGGAGAATTTTTGTGTACAACAGTAGATACACAGAAGAAATTTTTAAAAAACTTACATTGAAACTATTACTGCATATGATTTCCTAGCAGTACTGAGTTCTCATAGTTATACAGCTTTGCTAGACTATACTCGGAGGCTGAAGTCACCTCAAACTGCTTTGAAGGCACCCAAGGCCTTAAGTGTTTGTTTTACTAATGTTGTCTTCTATTGTAGGCATTAGTGTGAGAGTTTCCTGCCAGACATGATGCTCATTTTTTAAACAGAGCTAATAAAATATGTAAATATGTTTTTTAAATAGCAAACCTCCTTGAAAAAAGGAGGTATTAACTTAAGAAAGCATCATGTAATTTATCACGAAATAGCCAAAAGACTTTTTCTTCTTGGAAAGATAGTAACAACTGCTCATGCTTGTTCAGATAATTTCAGTTTTCAAAAGAGTCTGTGTCATTTTGACAGTTAGAAGCCTTCTTTTTAGTATTATGAACTATGTAGTCCATCTAAAACTATGAAAACAAAGATGTCAAAGCTACGTAGAAAGGAAGATCCATTCTGGAACCGGATTTTTACAAGTGGCTTTCTTATATGCAGTGAGAAGCTAAATAACAGTCAGCACTGTGGAGAATCTTAGATCCAAATTTTGAACTGCTTCATAGACCTCTGAAGCCTGGAAATACACTCTTAGTGTGAGTGGGCTTTGCAGTAAGTGCTTTTATTAGAAATCTGAAGCTTGGAACCTCAAAATGATACTATTTGTACATTACCTTTACCTCCATGTAAATGCAGGCACTTCTGTGTTGGTGAACTGAAGATGCAGGATAACAGATGTTCTGAGCAGTCTGGTAGAAACCAGACAAATATGATTGCAAAGACAAATCAGTTTGGCTTTACTGCTGAAAATTGCCAGAAACAGGAACACCTACAGAGTGCAAATCACTAGATCAGAGCAATATACTTGAAAGGAACTTTTATTCCAGACTGAGTGTCTGTTCCTCAAAAATGAAAACAAAGTTATTTAAGAGAGACTCTGATATAGATCTTAGACTGAGCTGCTGAGCAATTGTCTTTTCTCTCTAACTTGTTACACTGCCTTCAACCATAATAAAATAAAATATCAATGACTGAATGCAGAGAATACCACCTGAACTTTAACATTTCTGCTACATTACCTGTTGGGAGAAATTCAAAGGCATGTAAGAAGATGAGGATCCTTCCCCACTGACTTGCAGTGGGAGCTGGGCTAACAAGTCCCCTTTGTACCTCTGAGATGTTTCTTCTGTCATCCAATCTTTCAAATGAATGCAGGAGCTCTCAGGTCTGATTTTCATCACACAGATGAAACTGCTCTGAACTCTGTATGGGTATTCACATTTCCTTGACGTTATTTTTTCTATTTATTTTTTCAGAACTTTCTTTCCCCTTAAGATTCTCAGCTGGAAAAGCAGTTTGACTGCCTGTCAAATTTGAATGGACAGAAAAATTGGATTTGCCATAGATCCAATATTGTCTTTTTTTTTTTTTTTTTAATGGAAGGGATGGAGTTTTCCAAAGCACATAGAATTTTTAAGAGCAAGTATTTGCATTTTTTTTCTAGTCTGTTCAGCACTCTTGCACTTCCCTCCCATAAACAGTTCAAGTGTTTACAGCATCAGAATATGTCACTCGTTGGAGAAGCAAACTAGCCTCTCTGAAGAAAAGAGTTCAGAAGAGGCTGGTGGGCTGAAAACGTGGGAGAGTCTACTCTTTTCTATGGCTTATCCTTATAGAGAATTGAATGACTTGCCCTTTGAAATGGCTTTTTTCAAGCAAAGGCTTACACATTAAATTCCTGAAACATTAAAATTTCTTTGCTCTATATGCTACACTACTCCCAAATACGACAATAGTTATTTGAATATTTTCTTATGGATTCTTTTACATCTTTATGTCCTTGAGGTATCTTCTTACTTGGTACCCTATCTGGTGATCATTTTACATGTATAAATCTCCTGTCTACATTTTACCCATATTTCCTAAAATTTTTTCTTCTTCGAGTTGCTGTTCAGTTTTTCACCTTATTTTGATGCCTCCTATTGTTGACATTTAGGTGTAGAAATTGCTTAACTGACTACTGCATCTTGGCCATGCTAACCTTTCCTGCCCTTTAGAAATCTGATGAATTTCCTAACTCCACTCTGTGAAATATGACTAAAATGACCTATTGCAAGTTACAAATACCACACCTACCAGGACTTCAAATAGTCTGGTTGCAAAGAAAGGAAGGGAATATGCAGAACTATTGCTTGAGACTTCTCCTCTATCATTCCTTGCAGGGGAATGGTAATGACTGAATGAAAAAGCCAAGCCACTTAAAAATAGATTTGTGGCTGACAGTGGTGTTCCTATGCCAGGATCTATATAGCATACAGCCAGGTGTAATTCTTCCAGGTCACCTCTTGTGGGAAACCAGAACGCCTCTAGTTTCTAATCTACAGGCTCCTTTCCTACACACCCTCTGGGCATGTAAAAGTGACTTTCCTAAACACACGTTTTCCATAATCTCAGATCTGTGAATGACACAGTCCTCTCTCGGCAGCTTCGTAAGTATCTATCTGCATTTCACATAATTTCAGGGAATATTAGTCCCTTGATGGTGTCTTATCTCAGAGAAACAATTCACAGTATTTCTATGCCCTTGCAGTTTCATCCTGTCACTTCTAAAAAGTATTGCCTTGCACCTGAAATGTTCTGTTCCTGTTCAATGACTGCATGATACTTCCTGTTTAACAACAGACAGTAGTGGAATACATAATTAAAATAACATTGCTTAGTCACTAAACTGTCCAGCCATCTTTATAACATTGCTTTAATTGCACGAGCATGTTGCATGTCTATTATTTGGGAATATTACGGCTGTTAATCCAGTGAGATGAGGATGAATGAGCATATGTCTTTCCCTTGCTAAATTGAAGTAAGCATTGTCCTTAGCTCCTTCACATGAGTGAAATCTGAGTTTATGTAGGTCTCTAATGCTTAATTAGAAGCATCTTTCAACAGGGTTCACAGCAGAACAAATCAGAATGGAATTGAGTAAACAATTGGATTTTACAATGCCCTGCTGTTACTGTTGTCTTAGATATTGCTCATGCAACTGCTCAGGGGTGCTGGGCTCAATCCATTTCTGGGAAACAGTAATTACTTACTGGGGTATTTTGCTCAGAACCTGCATGGCTGTTATTTACTCTCTAGTGATGCTGAAGAACTAAGTCAACCCACATCACTCTGCTAAGTATTGAACTGTTCAATCTGCTTCAGGACATTCCTTTGCTGTCTTTTTTCCTCCTCACTCCCAGTTTTTAAGGAGATGCTAATATGCTTCAGCCTGTCTTAGTTCTTCATCTTTGTCGTAGCATAGTATCACTATTATACGTTTTTCCCATCCTAATTTGTTGGTACTGTGACTTTAATTCACCAAATACACCGAGTGATGAATGGAATAAAGCAATAAGGGACACTTTCTGTTACAAGTCAGACTGCAGGCAAACAGCCCGTGGTAAAGCTCTAAGCTGATTCCCCTACCTCAAAGGTGAAGAAAATCCAACAGTAGTAACTAATGTTGCAGACTATAAAAGGGTTAAAGAAAAATTTCCTCAGGATTTTCAGCAAATTCTCCTGCTTGCAGAAATTAAGGGTGTCAGGAAACTCAAGATCCACATATTTGAAGATGTCAGCTGTACACCACGGCAGTATTTCATTATGTTTCCACCAACAAGGCTCAAGAGAGGTTATAAACTTTCCAGTCACTGATAGTCAGGGCTTTAAAAGTGCTTAAAGTGCTTGTAATCATTTCTGTGGCCAATGTCCAAGGCTGCTAAGTGTGTATATATGGAGACAAAAGCTTAATAACCTTTTTCAGAAGTGACTTGGTGCTTTAAATTGCTCAAAATATTGGTGTTCATTTTAATGCACATCAAAGGAGCTGACTTTCAAAAACCACTGAACACCTATTCTCTGAAAGATAGACTTTCACAGAGCAAGCACTCAAAAATAAAGGACCCTAAGGTGTATTTTAAGTGCTGACAACTTCACACAACTGACACACAATTTCTGTGGCTCTCTATGCCTCTTCTTTCAAGGGGAAGTATGAATTACAGCGCCTTCTTGACATACATTCTCTGTGCCCTGGACCCTTCTTCCTCGCAGTGCTGGGAGCATCATGGGGAGGAAGGGACAGTAGCCAACTATGCTGTCCCTGAGCTTTCCTGCCAATGCCATTAAGACAAAGGTCAGTAAATCCTTCTGTGAGGCAAAGATGATGCCTTACTCTGCTTAGTTCTCTAATCCATAGGCACTGCATCTGTGTATTTTTCAGCTGCTACTGTAACCTGGAGTGTTCCTACCTCCCCACTGGGTGTAGATATGCACCCACACTGGGCATTTGTCAGATTCATTGCCCCATTTCCTGCTGCTGATGTTCTTGTTTAAATGGAGTTATTTCCTGGCACTGTGTTACAGGTGGTCTCTAGGCCCATAGATACTTTTCTATGCGTAGTCTGGTAGACTTTTTGTCTTTAAAACACTGATATCTACTTGATTCTGTCTACGTTATCATCTCTATGTACTCATGACGTATCTGCTATGTAAAGTTGGTTTTGTGTACCTTTAGCTGTTGCAGATTTTGTCAGCAAGGGTAAGGGGAATCCTCTTGCCTCCTTTCAGATGATGTGAAATCCAACCACCATAGTCTTGCACTATTTTTTAAAAGTTAGAAAGATATTTGAGATTACATAATGTAATATAATGCTACCCACTTACCATGTGAAATTACACAATTTTTTTTGTGTGTTCAGACACCTTGGGAGTCCCTGCATTCTTCTGATCCCTCCCTTGGTTTTCTTTGTGACAGCAGTTCACTGTGTCACTAAATATACTTTCGAACATCAGTTCTACTGCCTTTGACCCTTAACTTATTGCTGTGGTGATGCTCAACATAGTTACTATCAGGGGAGTGTTAAGAAATACTAGAGCTCTCAAGTACGAGGGTTATAAACTGAGGTAATGTAAAGGGTGAAACTGGCTATCTGTTCTTCTGCAATAATTAAAATTGTTTCAAAAAGCTTGTGCTATTATCAGTAATGGGTTTCTTCTATATTCAAGGTGATCTACTTGCGGTTAATAGACTATTTCTTGACTGTCACTACTTCATGAAGAGTGGAGTAGGTTAGAAATCCTCTTGTAGGTTATTAATTTTGAGTTTGACATACTGAGGGCACTTTTGGTATTTATGTGAAAAGCTTCAGGCTGACAAAGTCTCAAGACAGGACTCACTATAGCAAAGCTTCCAGTCCTATTAAAGACAGCAACCAGACTTCAGATGGAGCATGGAATAAATTGTGCAAACATTTGGTAAGAATAAAGGATGAACATATTAGAAAATGGGAATCATGGTATCTATCTGAGATGGAAGGCAAATATGAGACATCATGAACTGAAAGTAGAGGAGTAGCTGGAAGATAGACTTTCACTCAAGTAAATCAGGAGTAATTGATCACTAGATTTTCTCCGTCATGGATGAAATGAATGGAGGTTATGAATAGGAAGCACGTGAAAAACTACAGTGAAGAACTGGAAAGAGGGAAGAAGAGAGAAATTGGTGGCCACAAATATTCTGAATGCTCTTCCACATTTTTTTAATTATATCATGGTTTTGTACCTCCAGTACCGATTTGGGTTGGATAAAAGATGGTATGTTTGTGATAGCAAATATCTTTTCTTAACATGAAACTTCTTAAAAATGCAAACTTAAAGACTCATATTCCCTCGCAGTTTCAAGTACAAAGAAATACATTTCCCATCAGTTCTGGTTGGTTGGCAAGCATTAAAAAAAAAGAAATCTGAGAATGGAAAACATAAGGTTGAGGGTAAAAAGAACTACTTTTCTTTATATGGCAGCATCAGTAAGTGCTTATCTCCTTGAAGAACCATGAAGTTGCAGCAAGAAGAATTGTATTCCTTTCAATACACTATTAACAAACTAATTCATAGAATATGCATTCCAGACCCTTTCTGACTATTAGTCAGAAAAAATGAGGCTGAACTTGTTCTGAGACATCCAGGTATTGCAGGCTTTCCTTGAAGTTTGAAAAAGCCTGCACAACTTTTTTGTAGCATAGCTGTTGTATAGGTTCTTGATAGCCAATATTTTTATAATTCAGGCATGCTAGTTTAAAACTACAGAACTGTAGCATACTTTATTTACTGGAGAAATCATACATTCCTAAATTTTGTAGCATTCAGCCTAGTTCATTATCTGTATGATTCATACAGGAAATTATTCAAGTGTGGAGGAAAAGCAGAGCAAAGTTGAGACTGTAAAACAAAGGGAAAAAAAAAGAAAAAAGCAAACTGCAGGGATGAAAAGAAGGATGTACATGGGCTTTCTGTAAAAATGGGAATAGATTCAAAACATTAAAGGAGCAAAGTAGCCTGAAGAGGGCTGTTGGACTTAAAAGAGAGAGACAAATAAGTTGCATACTAAGGAAGCATATTAATTATGTAATTATTTTCCTTAGTATTTCCAAAGAGGGAAAAAGAACAATGCCAAAAGCCATTATTAACTCCCAGATAAAGCAGGAGAAAGGAAAATGCAAGTATCTTGCCAAGATTTGTGATGAGACAGAAATATCCAAAAAGCACCTAAATATCCAAAAAACAGAGCACACTTTAAAACAGTTCTAATAAATTTTCTAATCAATCCTGCCTGTTCACCTACCTTGAGAAGAAGTTTAAAGGCAAGCCCATCAGGCCCCTGACCTTGGAAGAAGGAGGTGGCTTTCGCTGTTCCCTGTTTCTGTCTCCCTGCCTCTGTTGAGAATGGGTAACTACATAGGGTATCACTGTGACCCTCCTTGCTGTGGTGCTGACGTGAGAGTCTGAAGGTAACAAGCACACTGTACTTTCTGGCATGAGTACGAGGGAGCAGCAAGGCAGGGAGGATGCTTGAGAGCTGAGGTGTCCATTCAGGGTAGGGGGCAGAAGTGATGGGAAGAAGGTCTGAAAAGAGTAAGTGATGGTCGTGCAAAAGGTCTGACAAGCAGAAGCAGGTTGCTTCGAGCCAGACCTTGCTAGAGACTCGTTGGCTGTATCTGTATAAACTTTGATGAGGAAGGCCCACTTCAGGTGTTGCCCAGGTCTCTGGACTGCAGAGGTGTGAGCTGATGGTGCTGTTGTGCATGTCCTTTTCTTAGTGATGTGTTTCTCTCCAGTGCTGAAGTTTCCCATCCCAAAAAGACAACAGATTTGTGCCTGTTGTTGTTGAGCCAGGACATATGTGCCAGGTGGATGACGAGACGATTTAAGTCTGTGTACAAAATCAGATTGATGTGATACTACAGATTAACTAATTGTCTCATGGTGTTGCACTCAGTGTGTTAGTAGCAGAGAAGAGAATTCGATTGTTACAACTGTAGACAGAAAATTTTGTTCTTTCACAAAAAAAATAATCTTTCAATGCTTTAGCCTTCATTTTTGGGATTGTTTTGTTGGAAAAGGGACAGAAAAAATACTAGACAAATAACTGTTAAACAATACACTAACCTACAAATTTAAAAATATTTCTCAAAATATCTGTGCACTTAATATGTTTTCATCTTATCTTTTTGGTGTAGCTAATTTTTTTATCAGTTTTCTGACTAACCCTGTTTCTAAGACCTCCTGCCCCTCTGCCCAGCATTTGTGGTTTCCAGAAATTTGTGGATACCAGGAGACTCTTAGCTTTCTATTTGTTCAGAAAAAACAAATAAGGAGTAGTTTAATGTTTTTTCCTGCCTCTTTTTGACCTTTTCTCAAGAAATGAAACCTGAAAGAAGCACAGCTATCTCTGAACACAGATGAAGGCAGCTGTTGAGCTGGAGGGAAGGCAAAGAAAAGGACTAGACTGCAGAGTTAAAAGAAAAAAGAAAACCCTAATGTGTTGTGCTTTGCTCCTGCTGCTGAAGCCCTTGTATTTCAACTTTAATTGCTGTCATGCAGCATAAAGCACCTTTTCATCTCTTTTCTTCCTATTTACCTTTCCCAGTGCTCTTTATTTACATACTATTGTCATTGTGCTTAGTCAGGCCCAAGTGTCTTTAAGGCAAGGGCTGCTAAAAGCAAGAGGGGTTTTGTTAAGTTCACTAATGAGTTCAGAATTAAGCCTTGGATAAGTGAGACTAAGTCTCATATGTGTAAAAAGGAGCGACACTCAGTTTGAAGAACACTAAAATCTTCACCAGACAACAAGCTGCTTTTCCTAAGTTATTTTTGTCACCAAGTTTTTCTCTTTAATCCGTATTTTGCCCATGGACTCCCGGGGTAAAATTACCACTCTATAAGGTGTTTATAAAGCATCTGTGATTAAAAAAGCTTTTGCCTTCTTTTCTCATCCATACGATAGGAAGTGTTAGTATAATTTCCACCTTTGTATAGTTCTGATACTTTGCAGTAATCATAGTTGTATATCGTGAGACAAAAATAATAGTTGTTCTGATTAGAATTTGTGTTATACTGCAGGAACTTGGTAAACTCTTAAAAGAACAGGAAATGTATTCCCCAAATGAATGGCATATTTACTATTTGCACTGGTCCAAGTGAGGCAGTAGAAAAGGGCTGTGGAAAAATTATTTAATCTCTCTGCTTTTTCTCAAAGAACTCCAGTCAAAATCTCCCACCTCCGTGGGAAACAATCATGTCCTAAGAGTCCTCTACCTGAGGACATTTTCTGTTTCCTAATACTTTCTCTAGGATAAAAGTTATTTCACATTGGGCCCTGGAATTGAGTCTCTTATTGTGGGAGAGGGAGTTAACTGAAAAGGGAGTTAATTATATCCTAAATGTATTTGATAGAAATGACAGCTCTCTTCAGGATCTACCCTCTTTGCTATATAAAATAGCAGTGATTTGGCTTTGTAAGCATTGTGGTTCTGTAAACAGAACATAGAAAGCTGAGTGTGTTGAAGCAGAGTATCAAGTTTAATACTATTGCTCCAGGGTCCTACAGGAAGCTTTGATATGATCAAATTGAAGATATCTCACAGTCCATTCCTTCCATAGATTTCAAAGCAGTTCTGTGCCAGTCTTTCGTTTTCCGGACATCGCACACTTTTTTAGGATGTTGCAGTTAGCAGCAGGAGTACTTCAAACCGTACAGCAACGGATTGCATTTGGGTTTATAACAGCCATTGTGGGCCCACTGGTGGCAGCAAGGTCCTGTGTATCAGACTTCTGTTTAGAAATTCAAAACATAAAGGTACTTTATTTTACTGTCATAAATTTTAGATCAAAAAAACTGCCAAAGTTTCCCTCTGTGATCTGTTAACTCTTACACTGATATTTATCTTTTTTTTCCCCCATTCTCAGCTTGCATTTTTTATTTGTTTCATAGGGACAGTCTGGTGACAGGCCACAGTTTTGTTAATTTCAAGTAATATTTTGCAAAAAAAAATTAATTGCTTTATTAATCAATATTAATTGTTCATTAGACCCCCAAGGAAAATGAACCATCCAGCTGATTAATCACTCACTGAATCTTTTAGTGGCCTTGTAACAGTGCATGACTGTGTAACATTATTAATTGTTCTATGTTCTTCTCCTGCCCTTTATTACTGATATGCAAAAAGCCATCAACATATTTATAAATTCCTACATGTGTACACAGAACTGAGAAAATACAGCCAACGCTGTTCTTGCTCCAAAGCTGCTAGAGGTGCTCACCTGGCAAGTTTTGGCAGATGTTATAAATAATACCTGTTCATTTTTCATTTTTGGAAAATGAACAGATTCTTTGTTCTTCTTACAAAAAAGAAAAATGGACCAGGTATCATTTCTTAACAAAGTACTTGGACACAGAGCATGTAGTTCTATATCAGAAATAAAAGCAATTTCACTTTAGCATGTGTTTGGCAAGTAAGGTCAGAAACTTAACAAAAAATTGTGATTTGCTTTTCATTTAGGGAAAAAAAGATGTGGAAGGAGAGTGAGATCAGTGTTCTTATAGAAAAATAAACTGTCACTCATACACTACGGAATCTTCAGCTTAATAGATGTTGACAGGAGAATAAAATTGAAAAAGGTTTTTTAAATGAGAAATAACCTCACTGTTGCATGTCATATTTAACCTGCACTGCTTAGTCATTTTTACATTTTCAACCCTTAGCTAACCCTGTGTCCATTCATAGATTTAAGTGGGTCTCTGTCACTAAAATGTAATGAATGTACCCCAAATGAGACAGGGGCATCTTATACCACTTCGTTTTGTCAGCTTCCCAAAAGCAGCAGAGGCATGAGTCAAGCATATGCCCTTGGGGTGGCCAAGGCCAATTGCCTACTGGGCTGCATTAGCAGGAGTGCAATCAGCAGGTCAAGGGACATGATTGCTCATATAGACATAGGATAATTCAGGCTGGGAGGAGGAGGTTTGGTGTGATGTCAGACCAGGGTGCTCAGGGCCTTGCCCAGTCTGGGCTTGTAAACCTCCAAGGATGGAGATTGTGCATGATGCTTCTGCTCAGCCCTTGTGGGGGCTGGAACACAGCCCAGTATTGTCTGCAACAAAAGTGACATAAACAAACTGGTGAGAGGCCAGTGGAGTGTAATGAAGGTGGTGAAGGGCCTGAAGCCTGTGACCTGTGGAGCAGCCAGGACAAGAGAGGGCTTGGAGGATGTAGAATCACAATTGTCCACTACTTTGAGAAGTTTTAGGGAAGATGGACGCAGACGCCTCTCTGAGATGCACTGTAAAACAAGAGGCAGAGTACACAGGTTGCTACAAGGGAAATCTAAGGTTAGATACAAGGAAAAAAATACCATTAAAGCAGAAGGTCGTGAATTCTCTATCCTGGAGACTTTCAAACCTCAGCTGGACATGGCCCTGAGTGACCTCTTCTAGCTGAAGTTAGCCTTGCTGTGAACACGAGGGTTGAATTTGGGTCTTGAATAGATCCCTTCCTACCTAAGTTATTCTACAATTTTATAATTCAGAGGTTTGCTGAAATGAATAGGAAATGCAAGACAGACTTGATAGTTGAACCCAAATTATTTCATCTTGCAAACTCTTTTTTTTCTAAAGTAGATGCTTGGTAGGCAATTCCCATCATATTTGACAGACATTGGAAAAAATATCTGTGGTCTCTTTTGGATATACTGTAAAGATTTCTTTTTCTGGTTTTGGAAAATTAAATGGCAGATAAAATAACAGTGATATTTATGTTTTTTGAATTCAGATGATATTTCAATTTCTAGAAATATCTAATCATGTAGTTTAACAGGAACAAAGCTCATAATGACCTCTGTTAGCTGTTCTGAACTAGAAGATAGAATTAAAGAGCTTAATCTTGAATTCTTGAATTCCACTAAAAACAACTTCAGTGACTGTCTGGAATTTTAGAAAATAATAATTCATTGTTTGGTTTTCAAATAGTTTAGTGAATTAGTCCTGAGCAGCTAGTCACACAAATCACTTAGTTGAAAAGAAACTACCATAAATAAAACAAGTTACTCTGGACCTCAAAATGACTTAGCTTTGTGTTGGTGATAGAGCTATCACTCCTACTGAGGTCCTGCTCCGTGCTGTGTCAAATCTTTCAGGTCCTTATAGGAAATTTTCTTAAACAACATTTAGACAGGGCGGGCTATTTGTTTGAAGAAGACTGTGGGTCTTCTTTGGAACAGACAAAATGGAGAAATACATTTTCTGATACAACTTTTAAGCCAGGGAATGCATTCTTGTTTTTCCCTAATTGTTGGAAATGAAATAAGTGAGTAAGTGTTCACACGTTTGTAACCATCACTACATAGAAGGCTTCCAGGAAGCCCGTTAAACTACACAAGACTACAGAAACTGCTGTCTTACCTTTTTATGGTATGTCCTTGACTGGCAGAAATAGGATATGCCCAAGTGCTTGTTCTGGTGAATATTTAAGGGCAACTTTATAGGGAAAGGCTGATTAAACATTTTAAGCAAACTAAGTGTGGATGCCCAAACAATGGGTGATGATAGTCAGTACTGATAAGCTCAGCATCAATGTGCCTGAACAGTGAGGTTTCTGCCTCTGGTCACAATACATTGAGTGATGTTGCATTTTCATTTTGTATGAGCTTCCCTTCCACCCGGCAACTTCTCCTCATGTAAACGGGAGGAGTTCACTGCTTGTGACCTGCCTACAGTCTGAAGCTTGTCCGCTGCTCACCACAGTGAGCACCAGCAAAGGTGACAAGGGCGGAGAAGGTCAGAGCAAGAACCCAAGACAAATTTCATATCACATGTAGTCTCAGACCTGCCTCATGCTCTGTATCTGTCGCTGTTTCTAGTAAAAAAAGGAATTCACTGTGCTTTAAGCAGTGATTTCTATGCAACCACCATAACATTATTTAAAAGGACAATCACAAAGTAAAAAAGACTTCTATTAGAATATGTACCTTTTTTTTTGTGATACAACATCTCCAATTATAAATGAAGGGATTTTTGAAGACCAATTATCTCTCACTGTTAATGGTGATTTGTTTATCTTCTGTTTCTCTCATCAAGGACAAATAAAACAGATGGGTCTATGGTGTCACTCCTAGCTTATCTGCAGGAGGTTAGCACAATGTTCTCCACCTACAGTAGTACAACACTGCAATAGTTAGGCTCCACGCATAGCAGGAATATATTTAAATCCTAGACTAGAAGTGTTTTGATTGAAAGTAAACATAAAAATTTCAGAAACACTTATTAGTGACCTTATTCTTGGTAAATGAATGTCTTCTTACAAAATTAAAACCACAGTCTGACAACACTCCTCTATGCTTGGCATGAGGATTTACATAAAATCTGAACAAGATGGTGCTATAAGTGACAAAAGCTGCATTATAGGATTCCATTAATCCAGGCCCTGGCACAATAATTAACACTGACAGATGATTATACTTGTTTGGATAAGAAAGACAGAGTTATTGGTTAAATTGTGTTGCCCCAGTGGCCTGGTCTGGTACGCTGCAGCTCCTTTTGTCTCTCTGAAAGTGCCATAGTCTTTAACCCCTGATTCTCTGCTACTTAGTGCTCAACTCCAGTGCAACCACTCCAATACTTCATATTGCAAAATGGATCAGACAGTGTAGCTTCAGAGGTACACTTTCTCGCTGTCAGTCAGTGATGAGTGAGATTATTGATGACTTAGAAATGATAAGATCTAGCTTTATAAAATTACCTGTCACCTCTCTATAGACTGCCTGAAGCCACACAATTTGTAGAATTATGCAGATTGAAACTGTCAAAGTCTCAAATCCTTTGTAATATAGTCAAATGCACTTCTCATTCTAACCAGTCACATACAATCTGTCAGTACATACCTGGCAGAGTGCTTCTTTTGAACAGGAAAGTGTCCAGTGTCCTTCTATATATTTATGTGTTGTACTACTTATGAAACAAGTTCCACACATACAGAATTCCTTGATACAAAGACCACATATATAAAACTCTTTATACATGTTCATTTTGCATATATTTGCTTTATACACAGGGTAGGTATTCCATTAATTTCATTCCTAATTCTGATAACTATTGTCCACTCCCCCTGTACACCATAGCCATTTATTTTTTTCTACCAAAAACAGAAATGAGAGGAAAAGATGTAGAGCTGAAATCTCTCCTTGAAGTGTCATTGCTCTCTTTCAGTGTTCATTGTATTCAGACTACTTATTGTAGTCAGCTGATTTCTTGAGGCTAGGAGTATACACAAGGAAGGGTGTCAGACATCTTCAGTCTTTTTTCACTCAAAAAGTTACTGCCACAGGCAATTTTTTCACAGAACAGCTAAAAAACTACACAAGAACACTAAGGTTCTTGACTGGGTAGAGAAATAATCAAGTTCTTCAGACATGCTTTACAGCTTCAGCAGAATTCATAAAAGCTCTAAGTTCAGGTAGGAGTAAACAAAAACATCAGTAATTCTGCCTCGGGAGAAATGGAGCCCTGTGGAACAAGGACCTCAGTTCTTCTGAAGTATTTAATGACACATCCAGACCTAACAACTCGAATAAGAGTTTACCGACACTTTGGGTAGGACTCCATGACCTGTGAGGGCATCTAGCACAATTTTAGATTTTCTAAGGCATACATTTTGTGTTTGGCTCCCTGCATGCTTTACTTCTGTAATTGTTTATCCAAATATTTGTAACCAAGGTCTAATGCATTCTGTTTTAATAGAACATAGGCTGTTGCATTTATTTTGGGTTCATTTTAATGTTTAATGTACTTCTAAATTACAGTGATGAGCCAAATGAATTTCTCTTTTTCTAATGAACTCAAATACCCTGTAGGCTGCAGAGCAGCCCCAAGACAATCTCTAACCCAGCACAGCAGTAAAGATCTGGAAGGTCAAGTGCATTTTCAAAGAAGGGTTCAAGGTCCTCCTGGGACTCATATCCTCAAGTGTTGAGTAAACAGAAAGGTTGCTCCATCTGACGCCTTTCTGTTACAGAGCAGACTGGGTAAAGAAGGAAATAAATCTTGCAGTGTCAGAGGGCTCTCTGGCAAGTAGCGTCTCCAGATTAGACTCTTCTCTGTGTGGCTTTGGGAGGAAGCCACAGAAAGATGTGTAGTAAGGAGTCTGAGCTCTCCCTAGTGACCTCAAATATAGCACTATTGCAGCTGCAATGGCTAAGAAAGGACATGTTGGAATCAGTTTGAAGACAGCTTTTTGTACTCACTTATCTTCTGATTGCCCACCTCTACCCTTCATCAGTTTATACCTTCTCACAGTTTCTATGTGTTAGTTACAGAAGTTTACATTTAGGTACTACAAACATAAAATGAAAAGAACTTTCAAAGAGCAGGTTGAGGTACGCTTTTGTTTCTCTGCCACCGCTGTTACTTAACTGCTCTTTGAAATAACAGTGAGTAAAATACTCCCAAAAGATGACTGGTAACCCAGCAAAGCCTCAGCATTTTCAGACTAGCTCCTCAGTTTGGAAGTGCAAGAAATTAGGCTTAGTCATCCTGTACAGGGTGGTGGCCCTTGGTCACATAAAGCATTTTAAGACCTCTCCAATGCTTCCCATCATCTTGAGGTTGGTTGAGGTAGCCAGTGAAAATTTCTCAGGCAGTTCTAAAACTCTTAGCCAGCAATTCATAGAATCATAGAATCATAGAATAGTTAGGGTTGGAAAAGACCTTAAGATCATCTAGTTCCAACCCCTCTGCCATGAGCAGGGACATCTCCCACTAAAGCATGTCACCTAAGGCTCTGTCCAACCTGGCCTTGAACACTGCCAGGGATGGAGCATTCACAACTTCCTTTCCTACTATTATATATTTTCCTCTAGCCTTATGAAGGATATTTTTAAAATACACATATAAATTTATACATAATATAATAATTTATATATTATAATAACACATAGACTAAAATAGAGAATATGAAATACATTTTACATATGATACATAATATGAAATATGTAATACATTGTAATTACATAGAACAACAATGTATTGCAGGTTATTTCATATTATTATATGTATGCTATATATTACATGTCCTATATATTGTGTACATAAATTATATAATATAACAATTTATGGGGTTTTATACATATAGCATGCATACATTGTATATCCATATTTAATATTGCATTCTTATAACCACACACACATATATAACAGATATATTATCATTACACGTATTTACCTTTACCAGTCTTTTATTACAAAAGCTTCATGCCATGTGCTAATTAATGCATTCCAAATAGCACAGTACTTTCTCTTATGATACTGGAAAAAGGCCTAGGTTTGGGAACTGTTGAACTGACAAGTATTACCACTTCTGCCAATCCTTACTGAAAAGGAGTCTGTAAGTTATCAAGAAAGACTCAGAAAGTGCTCTCAATGTACTATGAATCCAGAAACTCTGAATTTCTGAAGTGAACACATATCTCCTTAATGGGGCTTGACCACATCTCTACCAATAAATTGCATCTCTGTCTTTTTTCTGAGAAGTAAAAAGATAGACTGTGTGACATATGAATGCAGCTTATACCTTTTATTTAGGTTTGGCCATTACTGTGGCAACAAAAATAAGGTTTATACCAGATCCTGAGCTCTGTACTTGCTACTAAGTTTACAACTGTTAGTACTCACGGATTTCAATTCAAAACCACAGCAATTTTCACCTGCTTCTTTAAAATTTAATCCAGAGTAAACATGTAAACAAAACAGGGTTGAGTTTTTTTGGTGGTGGTATCTTCTATTTTTTTCTTTTTATCCTGAGCAAGGATAAAGCATCCATTCTTCTGGTGAATTATGCTCTTTTAATTTTGTTTTCCTAACAGGCAGTGTAAGTTTTCAAATGTGGTGATTTTGGGGGTTTTATTTGTATAAAATAATTCAAACATAAACATAAACTAGTTCAAACGTAATTAAAAGCACTCTTGGTTTTGCTAACATTGACTATATCCCAGCATGATAGTATCTTTTTTATTATTTTACAAGGTATACAAGAATGCAAAATATATATTAGAATATAGTCAATGCTTATATTATATGCAATGTCTTTGAAACGAACAGTCACTGGCTGTGATATACTGCCAAATAACGTTAGTAGAGAAAGATGGAGTGCTTATTCAATAAAAAAAGCTAAACTCAAGGGAAACAGACTGAAAAGCAGCAGGTCAGTCCCATAAGCAACTCTAATTGTGATTGTTCTCAGGGAAAAGAGATATCACCTTTACAACTAAGACATATAATACCAGGCAAGATTCATGGCACTGTGAAGGAATAAATGAGAAACAGCCTTATATAGGAAGAAAGCAACAATTGTAAGATGATTTATGTATAACTGGAGTTGAGGAAGTGGTTTAGGATGTTTGGGAGAGCATTGAATTCTCTGCTGTACACAATTTGCAAAAATGAGATAGACAATATGTCCTACTACAGACTTGTTAATTTGTCAATGATATGCAATTTCTGTCATCTTGAACTTGGGACACATTACAAGGAAATGAGAAAAAAAAAAAGATTAAGTACAGTTGGGAACTCTCTGAACACTCAAATTTGCATTGATAAATGAAAGCCATTGCTAATTTTTCTAAGTATGCACAGAAGTCATTTAGAGAAAGATGATCCTTGTGGCAGGCAGAAGACTACACTTCGAAATAGTATCACCAGTACCCAATTTTCTGCAACTCAGCATGGAGCAAGCCATTGATGCTGTGAGGTAGTAGAGCAAAACAGCTCTGTGCCAGTAGCTGATTAGGTGCCTGTGCCTTATTATGTCTGCACTCTGCAGTGGTCTGAGGTATTTCAGAGAGATTCGCAGGGATGACTACCTGAATATGCCTCACAACTGTGGTCTAGAGCAAAATCCATTATACCATTTTCCTCAAGTAGAGTTGCTGTCTCCAGACTGAATTAATTTGTGTAAGACATACTAAATCTCATAATGGAGAAGACCAGTGTCCAGCTCCATTTTAGTCATGTACAATAATCAGTTTTGAACTCCAGATCCTTAGGCACACTTACACTTTGCAAATAAGCAGTCTTTTTAATTCAATCCCACCTGCTGACTGAGCCTTAAAATAAAATAATACACTTATATGAATATTATATTTCAGAGAATCAAGGAATGACCAGTAATGTTAGCCAAGTTGTTTTCAGCTGTGATATCATATTTTTGAAATTTTCTGCATTTGCCATAATTGGTGGTGGGAATACAGAAAGAAGGACTCTCTGCGTTGAGTTGTACCACCACTAGTTTATGTGCACAAGTTTATGTGCCTATCAATTCAATATTTAACATGTTTTTGCTAAAGCCAAATCTTTTAGAAGTTGAAAGACTAGTACTTGCCCATCCTTTCTCTTTCTATTAGGGAAAACCAAGGATGGAAAAGGTGGATGAGTATGCTTGTGACATGAAACCAATTATTTGCATGCATTCTAAATGAAGCTGATGTCTGCTAGAAAGCAGACCCCTGAGGAAGAAGCATAAAGCAGAAGAGCTGACTATACTGAACTCTTTTGGAAAGTAAGGCCTGAAGTGTTAGCTGTTCTGCAGTTAAAAGTTATGATGTGCAATGGACCTTGAAGCTCAATGTTTTCAAAGCTTGGTGATTGTCAGAGGGGCTGCCATAGTGATGTTTGTTTTGAAGCAAGTACAACCTCTGACTGTCTTACTACAAAAAGAATTTCTGCATGTTGATAATTATATTTAAGGGCCAGACAGAAGGTTATTATTGGATTATTTAACATGTATTTTCAAAAAATTATTATTTTTTAATAACCTACAGGCAGAATAATATTAATTTCTATGATTAAAGGATATAGTATTTTAAACAAAGTGGAGGTTAGCATGTTGATACTAGAGTTCAGTGGCATTTTCCCATGGTAAATTTTCTGTAAAACATAGTTCATCTAATATAGTTAAGGTCCTTCTGGGCTTTTTTGGCATGATATGCCTGAAATATATCATGTTACTTCAAAAGTAATTTCTCTTATGGACAATCAGAGGCAATGGGGACAAACTGAAACATGGGAGGAGTCCTCTGGACATCAGGAAACACTTTTTCACTGTGAGGATGACTAAGCACTGGCACAGGTTGCCTAAATAAGTCAGTCTCCATCCCTGGAGATATTCAAAAGCCATCTGGACATTGTCCTGGGCAATTAGGTCTAGGTGGCCCAGCTTGAGCAGGGGGTTTGGACCAGATGACCTCCAGACTCATCTTCCAATCTCAGCCATCCTGTAAGTCATCAAAAATATTTGTGCCACCAAATTTTTGTGCAAATCAAATGTTAACCTCATCTTTTGAAAATCAGCAGTAACTATGAAGTTGTTAATACCAGGTGTTAGGAATCTAAGATGCATCTGAGATTCACCTTAGACTTTGTAATATAATTTGACACAATTTCATTTTTCATTTAGAGAACTGTAACCTTACACTAACTTCTAGAACTGATTAGCTCTATTCTCTGAAACCATGAAGCAAAAGAAGAAATTGCATCAGATGAAAAAGAAGATTGCATTTTAGATAGTAGCTGCTGAACTAACATCTGAGCATCGTGTTCGTTTTTTTTGTTTTCTAAGATGTAACAGCATTGCTGCTACTGTCACACTTAGCAAGCTAAGGTATTTTCTAAATTAGAAAATCTCTTTTGGACTTTTCAATCAATTCTTTGAAGTTTTGTTTTTCATTAATTAGTGTTTTCACATGCAAATCCATTTTCAATAGCATTTAGAAATATATCTAGTGATTGTCATGTGGATTTTTTATGATAACCAAACCAAGAGAAAAATGGGACAGGGAGAATAACTTGTTTACATTTATTGTAGATTTGCATACTATAGAAAGTGTGTAAATCTGAGGGACATTTTAGATATCTAGGCATCAATATATGATAAAACATAATGATAAACACTCAGATTTATGACACAGTTTCTACAGGTAATTCATTATCCTGCAGTAGATTTTGTATTTAGAAAAAAAAGAGTCAGTGAACTGTATTTCTGGCATTATATATGTTTTTCTTAAGTACTAGTCATATACTAACACACTGTTGGAAAGTATGACTTTTTGAAGGGTGAGAAAGGATGACCATACATATATACTCTTCGGGGAAGAAAGGGATTATAGTCCTTCAACATGTTCCATGAATCAGAGCATGAAAAATTGATTGGCCTTGATCTATTCCTTTCCCCTGCTGAAATGGATATTTTTTTCAATGCATAGCTAAGGCTAATGGGACAATAATATTCCCTCTTAGATCTATCCTGGGTGGTCAAGGAGTACAGGCTTATCTTCACCATGGGCTGAAATCAAGTCATATTAGGTAATTTACCACTGATTTAGCAAGGGAACCCACAGACAAGTATCTAGATATTCCTCCTGTGCCAGCTGTCTTTTCAGGAAGTTATTTCCAGCTATGCTGGACTTCACTGTGAACCCTGACTATGACAGTCATAGTGGGAATAGATATCAAATCCAGGAGCAGACTATGAAGAAAACTTTAGTACACTTGCATTGCATTTCCCACAAGCCTTTGAGAGTATTTGGTAAGGTAAGGGTTCTATAAATAATTCTAAAGCTGTAGAATGATCCCAAAAAATTTACTACAAGTAACTATTTAAAAGTGAATGGTCTTGATTACGCACAATAGTCTACATCGATCGTATATTTCTCCTTTCTGTCAGCTAACTGGGTGGCCATACACTTCAGTAAATTGAATGTTCAGATTTGCAAGATAGGATTTTTGTGAATATTCCTTAAAATGTGTATGAAATGAACATTTTGCTAACAATCCTGCCCAGAAGCCTATTTTCTAGAACATTAAAGGAAAATAAATAATAATAATAAAAAGAAACATGAATATGCCTGAAGAAGAAATCATATTTTGTAAGAGCAATTTATTAATTCAGTTGAGTTTTGGCACATGCATTGATTTGGCCAGTATCTTAATTTATGGATGCCTGATGATGTGCTTCTGATGGCTTATTAGTATCCAGTCATATTTTAATATCAATTTGCATAAGCTTTGCATGCATTTTAGCTATATAAAAACCCCTTCTTGAAACAGGGTTAAAGCAAGTCCAGAGTCCTTTAATTTTACAAAACATTCAGGATAAAACATCATTCTGTGCATCTGCATGTAGCAGGCAAGAATCACAGTATGCTAAAGCAATAATCAGAACGAATTTTCTGGAAGCCCAACTGCTATTGAGTATGCAGTCATCTTCAGTACTACGGATTTGCTTGCAGTCAAGAATCACAGTATGCTAAAGCAATAATCAGAATGAATTTTCTGGAAACCCAACTGCCATTAAGTATGCCGTCATCTTCAGTACTACGGATTTGCTTTAAGCTAATACTTAGTTTCTCAATCCGGATTAGAATTCCACTAAAACATTAACAGCAATAAAGGAGTCTTTAATTTTAAATTCAGAGAAAGATCCATTTCATTTCCAGGTAGGGGACATATTTTTTTTTTTTTACCTGTACTTTTTTCCCAGAAAATTACCAGAAGAGAAAATATACTTCCTTTATATCTTAATTATTAGAAGGCTTGTGCAGAGTCAATTCTTCAGCTTCTTGGATGGATTCAGATCTATATATCACAATTTCTTCAAGCTGTCATCTATGAATTATCACTCTGTGCTATCTCCTATGAATAATCCCAATTTTTGCTTTTTCTTGTCAGACTTTTTTTTAGATAAACTCAGCATTCAGTGTTTAAATTCTCCCAAGTCATATACCTGCAAAGGTTTGTGAAACCACAGGGCGCTGAAATCATGACCATCCTGAACTTTTCATTAAGAATACTGTTTTCTAGGGAGAATGAAGAACTATAGCTTGTTTCTGGGCTTGAGAATAGTCTTTGAGATCTCCATGTAGATTTGATGTACATTTACTAGTGCACAAAACTATCCTTGTTTGTACATGAGGCTCTCTGGAATAAGCATGTACATTTATGTGTTGCATTTGCAAGTACTCATTTAATTACAGAACTGATGGCCTTTACAGCTTAAAAACTATGCTTTTGAATGCTGTTGTACCTTATTACATTTTGTGCTTTTTGAGATTTTTCCATCAAACTAAAGAACTACTGATATAATCAGGTAACATACAATTAAGGCTGTGAAGGTGTGTGAGAAGTGGACATGAATGTACAGATAGAGACGTAAAGCAAATGAAATAAATAATAAAGAAGGAAGAGGCTGAAAAAAATCTATCATCTGATTATAATTCAAGAATTGCATTCATTGAAAAAGCAGTATTTTGGCCTTAGAGGTAATGCAGACCTTGGTGGAATTACTGCACGTTCTATATCCTGTCCTTGTGACCCTTCTTTTGCTAGCAGAATATGAAGCTGTTAATTAAATAGCCAGAGACTGTACAGTGTAAGTTGATTTACAGCATTAGGAGGCACATGAATTCCTTACTTTGCTCAGCTCAGCCAATTTCATTCCTTTAATCTTCATTTACGGGAATTTCACTCTAGGTCTTGATAATATTTATGGCAATTTACTGTATTGATGGTTTGCCACGCCTTTTGAAACATATAATACGGACTTGGCATTCTTGATTTCTAGAGCAGAGATGTCAGCTCAGGAAATTTAGACAATATACGTGGCCATGAAATGAATAGCTGTCCTATAAACAGATAGGATATTAGTTAGAAATTAATTAGGGTTTTAGTACTTTATTTACCAATAAAATTATAGTTTATATAAACTATTAACGTTTTATTTTTAAAATGATTTATGTAAAAAGATAGAACATCCACATACACTAGAAAAAAAGGCCAGCACAGTTCACTTTTTTGTTTTCCACCTATTAGGTTTTTTTTGAAACCGTTTATTAAAATTTTCAATGGCTTTCCTATTGCTACAATTTACTTAGAACCATGTGTCTCCAAAATCTATGTTTAATTTTTCAGTGAAAAGTCATTATCTATTGGATAGCCCTATTGGGTATGCCCTATTGGGTATGCCCTATTGGATGTACTAAAGTAGAATCATAGAATCATGGAATAGTTAGGGTTGGAAAGGACCTTAAGATCATCTAGTTCCAACCCCCCTGCCCTGGGCAGGGACACCTCACACTAAACCAAAATGTATACCTCACACTAAATCCAAAGTACATCCAATACAGAGTATTTCTCCCTTAAATAATAATAAAAATGCCTATCTTACCTTTTGCCAGTGATGAAGTAAATCTATCTACTTCTATAAAATACTTGTGTGTAGGCAGATTTAATTAATTACATTAAGTTGCCTACCTATCTGAATTGTTTGAATGCCTCAACAGGGGTACCCTGAATCAGCATATTTAGGAGAATCAGCTTTACATAATTAGACAAGCATTTCTGTACTTGGAAGCCAAAGAGATGCTTCGTTTCCTGATTAGAGTGTCTGATAAGTCCTTCACTGAACTCCAGCATTACATTTACACTGAATTATTTTTCCAACTAATTTCCAGCAAGTTACGGCTACCTGTTTATTATAAACTTTCAAGACTATTTAAAAGTACATGACGCAATATATCTCAACATTCTTTTGTTTCTTAAAGAACTGCAATAGTCAGAATCTCTCTATCTGTATGTTTTGGTTGATAACCACAGCAAGGTCATTTAGTTACTTTAGTGGTTATTGCACCTGTATTTAATACTAAAATTGTCTCTGAATGGCCAAGCGACACAATAGTTTTTGAAGGTTAATGCCGAATACTGATAGAATTTGCTACAGTGATTTTTAGCATCAAATCTTAAAGAAGCAACAGGTCAAGCTTGTTACCTACAATTGTGCATTCATTCTGTTTCCCCCCATATTAGTTATGGTAAGACAGAGAAATAAAGAGGAAAAGAAAGCTTAATGGCTTGGGATGGAGGAAAGAAGCTACCGTATTTTAGACTCTACTAAATTCAGTGAGCTGATGCAGTCCCACATTGCCGTGTTATATAACTGACCAAGGTCACCTTGTCATAGCAGTTCAAATGGAAACATTAATGGGTGTGCACATGTATAAAAGAAACTAGATGTGACTAGACTTTACACTGTGGATTGAATTCTACTAGGCAGACACCTAAAGTGTGGATGCTTCCTATGCGTTTAAATGGGGAGCATACTAAGGCTATTTTCCAATATTCAGTATTTGGAAAAAAAATATAAATTTATTTAGAATAATTTATAATTTAGGCAGCATTTCCAAAACAGTTGAAACTGATACGTACCATTAACATTAGAATTCAGTTTGGAGAACGCCAATCCCACAGTGATCGTGTAAGCTCCAGAACTGAAAGGAACTTAGCCATGCCACTACAACTAAATATCACAGGCACAGATGCCCAGTGACCTGGGTGTATCAGTTAGAAGCCCTGAGCTCCTACCTATGGACGGGTACTATGTACACTGGACTATGGTAATGCACCAGTTAGTTTTCTGCTCTGTGCTGCATGGAAAATGGGACTTTGGCCTTAAGTTTCAAAATTGATGCAGCTGTACAGAGGTCAGTGGGATTGTGGAGCAGAGATACAGGTTACTTGTAAGGGAAGATGATTACTTCAGTAGGAAACAATAGCTAAGGCCATGATCCTTTTGGATTCTTTTGGCCTTGTCTGTGCTTCTCTAAATCTTATGGGTATTTCTGGGAGTTGATGGCAATTTGACATAATTTCTAAAACCTTATCAGCCTTAGTAAAATCCAAATCAAAACAAAAATTTCACAATATATCAGCATATTTAGCACATTTGTGAAGAAAGCCAAGCTCTTTCCTAAGCCACCACATCAGAAATAAACCTGGTTGTTAGTGTCTCAAAATAATCCACTCATCTTTTATTCAAAGGTTGTTCGTAGGTTTAAGATGTTAATGTTAACATAATTTCCTATGAGACTAATAAGACTTCAGAGCTCAGACTTTCATGATCAAATTCTGCAAAGCCCTGTGTTTGTAACTGGGACCAGATTGTCATAAAAGGAGGGTATCTTATGTCAACCAAAGGGCAATGAGTTATTTAAAAAAAAAAAATAATTATTGTAGATACCTTATAAAATTGAGGTTTTAAGGTATGTATAATTTTATTATAAAATGCTTACTTTAGGCTAAATAGTGTAACCCCATATGAATCACCCAGTACAGGACTTAGGAAAGCTGAATATTGACCTCACTGGTCTAAGATGATCCTTATGTTTGATAGTTTCTTTGAGTTGCTTGCTTCCTTCCTTCTTTTTCTTATCATAGAATTAAGTTATGGTTGGAAGGGACCTTAAAAATCATTTCCTTCCAACCCCACTGCCATGAGCAGGGACACCCTCCACTAGACCAGGTCTTTCCTGACATATTTTGGGAATCAGGAAGAAGACAGACTGTGAGAGTGATGTGCTTGCTTATCTTTGTCAACTGTAGTCTTGGGCTGGAATGTCAAGGAGTGGTGAGTGGAGGATGATTGTAACCTAAGCCATGTTACAGAATAGGAATTCTTCAGTCCAAGGACCAGGTTAAAAAGTTACTTCTGTTTTACGAAACCAAAACCAGTATGCAAGGTATTAAAACTCAAAATAAAGCTTAATGTATCCAGTTAGCAAAGCAGATTTCCAATATTTTAATGAGTTCTCATCAGAACAGGAATGAATTGCAGATGTCATCAAGCTGAGTGGGAGTGCTGATCTGCTTAAGACTAAGAAGGCTTTACAGAGGGATCTGGATGCGCTAGATTAGTGGGCCGAAGCTGATTGTATGAGGTCCAACAAGTCTGAGTCCTGCACCTGGGTCACAACAACCCTATGCAACACTAAGGATTAGGGAAGAGGGATTGGAAGGCTGTCTGGTGGAAAAGGACCTTGGTCAACAGCTGGCTAAATATGAGCCAGGAGTGTACCCAGGTGCCCAAGAAGAGAAGCAGTTGAGTTCCTGTCTTTTGAGATATTTAAAAGATGTGTAGATGTGGCACTCAGGGACATGGTTAAGCAGTGGCATTTGCGGTATTGGTTTGAGGATTGGACTAGATGATCTTATAGGTCTTTTCTAACCTAAACAATGCTATGATTCTATGAATTATTTTGCCAAAGTATGGGAAGCTGGAAAAAAAAAAGGGGATATTTCCCAAACACAAAGATAAATGATACAGAAAGTCACTCTCAAAACAGACATTTTAGAATTGAAACTCTATGCTAAATTTAAAAGAGCTGGTTTGGAATAACATTAGGAAAAAAACCCAAACTTGTAAGATGTTTTTGATATGATATGGAAAAGAATTCATAATGCCCAGGAAATCACTAAAAATCACAAGGGAATATCAGTATCTGATATTTCATTGTGTTTACTTTAGAATGAATGAAAACTGAAACATTGCTGTGTTAACTGTTTTTGAAGAGTTATCATTCAATACAGAATTTTCTGATTTTCTGGTGGTTATGTATTTATATTTGATATGGTTTTCATAGGATATTTGGAATTTTTCTATTTTCACCATCAAGTTGAATTTATGAATGGATAGTAAAAACAACAACAACTAAAAATAATGGAAAATATGCTTCAAAGCTGTGTGATGTCTATTTTCAAATAATTAAAAATATTATTCTAAAATTTTTTAAATAAATAGATTAAATGTGAATATATGTACAGAAATAGATTGAAAAGAAAATACACCAATTCTAAGTAGTCCAAAGGATGTGTCTGCTATCCCTATTCCTTTTTCATATAGTTCTTCTCTGGCAAGCTATAAGCAAAGTCTAAAAAGCTTATTCCTACAAGAATTCCTAAATTTCTATGATAAAAATACCTTAGATGTCACTTCATAAAATCAGTCACATAAATTGTTCCTCACAATGAGTGTAATATTTTGCTACATTCCTATTGCATTTTTGACTACCAGCAAGTAATCATTTCAGAGAATCTGAAAGTGGCTTCTTTGGCAAATATCTTACGCAATGAAAGCATTACATTCACAATGAAAGCATTTTGGTTTTCCACTAAAAGACTCAACTTTTTTATTTTGTGAACCTTATTTCTGTAAGGTGCTGAGTACACTCAGCTCTTATGTAAGGGTCTAATCCTAAATCCATTGCAAGCAACTAAAAGACTCATTTATTTCAATCAGGTTTTTGATGCAGCCCCGAATCAATAGGACATGAAAGATCTCAGTGTTACAGGTTTATGCAGACAGGAAACCTTCAGTGGCATGGATCATTTTCTTATACTAAAAGAGGGCTCAAATCAGTACAGTGTTAAGTGGAGGGGAGTATGACAGAACACGTACTCTGGATCTAATTTTCAATATTAAAAAAAATCTAATATGCCTTTTCAATATAGCCCATTAATTTCTTATATAAATGATAACTACCTTTAGTGTCATCAAAGCCATAAAAACTTGTTGATTTTTATCCAGATATTAAAGCAATTAATTATATTTCTAGTTCCCAGTATGTCAGAAATAGTCTTGCTTACGAAGTCTGGCATATAATAGAAGACGCACACCAATTAGGCTTATAAAATTATTGTATTTATAAGAATATCAACTCAGTGAAATTTGCTTCATTAAAGTCATGTTTATATTTTTTAATAAGCTGATTTTTTTCTAATGCTTATGCAGTAAAAGATTTGGTTTAGGGATCCAGGAAATTAGATATTGCTTAATTGTCTCCTGTGAGAAAACAGATCTGTCACAGTGAGTGATCCAATCAGTTTCTCAGAACAAAGTGTATCACTGAGAACACAATAGCATTATTTTAATTTCAGAACTTTATGGTCATTAATTTTGAAGTGTCCATTGAATTCAGCTGGGGAAATTATTTCGGCTTATTTTGACTTTGGAAATGTGCCAGTGAATCAAATATTAGATTTCAGCAGAACAGCTTTAGTTATTCTGAAGCGAGTCACTGGTACCTCTGTGGCTCATTTCATTTTCTGTATTCTAGACTCCAAGACTACAGAAAGATGCCTGTTTCTCTTTTTTCCCTAGATTTGATGACTGGTGTTATCTTTTTTCCCTAAAGCACTTTGAGCTCAGATTAGACACCTGAGCTGTCAGCTCTTTGTCAATTCAGTGAAAGTGGTCAGTATTGTAGTGCAGGTCTCAAGCAAATATGCAAAGGCAAGCGCATCAGCAACAGATTCAGCATATTTCTTCAAATGCATGAGATATGTCCTATGCTTCAGCTAATTACTTGTTTTGGGATAAGCTGACTGTATTTTAAGTGCATCTTATTTGTAGTATGAAAGGTAAATCAGCTGAATGTAAATGAAATATCAAACAGAATATTTGACCAGTGTAAATTAACATCACCTTTTCTAGTGCATAATGTATTTTTGGTGTGTGATAGGTATAGTACTTTGGACTGCACATGCAGGCTTTGAGGTACTTGTATTATCAGAGGTTATTCCGAAATGTATGAGCCTCAAAAGAAAAGACACCTGTCCTACTCACAGTAAAGACTGCACACGAGAAATAATACAGTTGGCTTCAATACTGCACAAAGCTAGAGAGTATACAGGAAAAGAAAACAACCTGTGCCTAGCATTATTATTTCTGGGACAGAGAAAAAAAAAATTAAATTTCCATGCTCCCTTTCCTTTAATATTCTTTTAAAAGAGAGACTTTTGTTTTGTGGCAAGCCTAAAAAGCATGCTAGCACAGTGTGATTATGTTATGAGACAGACTGAAAAAGTTCTGCAGAGTAATTACAGCCAGAACATATGAGACAGCAAACCAAAGTGAAATTTATTAATCAAAAAATAGAGATAACTGGTGACCTTCCTGTGTCTTCTCAGCAAAGGTTGTTACCTGGCTGTCTGCAACCACAATTTTGATTTGAATGTAAATTGTCTGGTGACTCACTTCTCAAGGATCAAGTTTTCTTCTAAGGGGAAATTTTCATTTAAGTCACCCAATAAAGCAATCTGCAGAGAGCACCTCTGCAAGAGGAGATCACCTAATATGAAAAACAATTCATGAAAGGACTATTGCAAGATGCATTTTGTAACCATAGCTCTGAAAAATATATATGTATGGTAGCATGAGTGAAGCCCTAATAGGTCACATATGCCTATGTCTCTGATGGGCTACCTCTAGAATTTCCAGTCATTCATTCTGAGAAAAAAACACTGGCTAACATAAGACACGGCTTTCATCACAATCAGACAAGTGAATCCAAAGAATTCCTGCAGAAACCTGCAGCTCAGAGAAGTTTAGGGCTGGAATTATGAATCCGATTCTGAACTCCCTAGTGATAATACGTGACATGGGAAGTATCACTGATGGCCAGATTTCATTTCTTAAATAAAATCTTATAATGTCATGTGAAGTCCAAACTACAGAGTGTTAAGAAAACACTTATGTGGGGTGTGCCTTAAATTATGTGTGCTTGGACTAGTTGGCCAAAAATAGATTTATATAGATTCTGCATTTCCAAATTAAGCTGACATATATATAGAGTGGAATATCCAGAGATAGCCCAGAACAGAGACTCCTTTTTTGAACTTCTGGACTAGGTTTCATATTGTTTTCTAATTTTCATCCAAATCTTGTAGTTAAATATTTATTTACCCAGTATATCTGAGAACTGGATTTTCACACTCTCTGTGTGAAGTGGCACCTACAACTGACAAGTCCTATATCGTATGCACAATGTGATGCTAAATTCCTTGTGAATGTTCTTTAAAGCTTATATAATCCGTTGCTTCACTTTCTGAAGTCCCTTCCAATCATCTTTTGCCTTGCCTTTCGATTCCTGCAGTCAATTCTGGTTCCTGTTTTATGTTTTTCTTTTTGTGGCTGATTGTTTCAACAATTACAGTTCAATGGTTTCATTTAAATATGAAGTATCTTTGCGTCTCATCCTCAAATCTAATTCTAATTCAAGATGTGGTTGAAAATGAAAGCTACAATACCCCAAGTGTAAAGCAGATAAAGAAATACGAACACTGAAGTAATTTAGGAAAATAATCCTTATATAAGCACTTTGCTGTGGCTTGAGTTGTGCCGTTGTGCATATGCTTTGGACTCTAAGGTCTGTGCTGTGAGACCATAATGGATTTATCCAGTAACTAAAGTATCACATGCTAAAGAAAAGGCATATGAAGACTTTAAATAGAAAAAGAACACTTTTTAAGCCAGTATGAGAAACAGCAGTGCTATTAATGCATTAAGGGTCCTGCAGCAGAGGTAATTTTTTTTCAAGTACTGCATGTATTTCTGTGCCTACTTTATTTACAAAGTGTGCCTCATGAAAGGAAGAAGATCATTAGATTTCTGCTCCATGGCCCATGGAAATTCTGTAGTGTTTCCTGAATATGCAGCCTATTCTATACACACTCATCCCACACATTAATGTCCTACTGGTATATTTACTCAAGATTTGTAATGCTAGCTAAGCTACAGCAACCCATTAATCAAAGATGTCTTTTATGCTTAGAGTAATACAGATCTATCTGGAGTTTTAATCTGTTAAATTTTAGCCAGGCTTCACATTTTTCCCTCTAAAGTTTGTGAGGGAGAAAAAGTTTACTGCATTTTTAAAAGCTGAATAGGAAATCATCATAGCTATAGGTGTACAAATGCAGCTAAAATGGAGTAAATTTGTGTGAGTTATCCTTCTGTCTACAATGTTATAAACAAACATACTCTAAGAGGCAAACTCACTGTGTGAATTTATTCTTGCATTACGTTTTTTTTGCCCTAAGGGAAACCATTTAACTCATTTCATCTCTCTTCCCTACTGTCAATACAGGAAGATAGATAGATAGATGGATGGATAGATAGACAGATAGATAAATAGAGAGAAAAACAAAACACATATGGTTTTCTGCTACATGTGAGCATTGCATTGGTTTGACTGCCACATTTCTTCTTCAATAATCTCCCTGTATAGTCTTCTCTGCAAAACTCCTTTTTGCTCACTAAAATCCTTCAGTCTTTCGTTTTCATCATTAAGTTCTTGACCACTAGACCTTGACATGACCAGGCAGTGCAGCCCTCCCTCTCCTGCATTGAAATGCCTAATGTATCTCGATTTTCCAGGTCAACAGTCATTCTTTTGCCGCTCTAGTCTAAATCCTCTTCCAAAACTTATTGTTCGGAAGTTTGCGGAGCTTCGCTGCCAAACCTTTTGCTGTTTTTTTTCCAAAACCGTGGCATTCTTTTTTCACTTGTCCAAAGGAAAAAAAAAATATAAATGAAAAGAAAGGACCTTTATCATGTAAGATTTTAAGAGTTCTCAGCGAGGCAAAGAAAAGAAGCAACGAATGGGAGATGTAAACCCCTGAACTTCTCAGCACTGACACATGAAACAATTTGTATCATTCCATGCCGTACTGATGGGGCTTGAACCAGGACCACCTTCAAACCTGCTGTTTTTCACCTAGCAAACCAGCTGGCCATGGCTATTTATCAATACATAAGCCGAATGATGGACTGAAGAAATAGTGCTCAGATTAGAATCTGAGAGGGAACTGAAATAACAGATTGACAATATTTAGTCAAATTTAAGTATCACTAAAGATGTGTGCAAGTTCAGAGTATCTCCCAATATTAGTTTCTTTTAAATATAATTATTTTACTTTTTTTCTTTCAGTAATATTCCTAGTGAGTTTTCATCTCTTTTAAAGCATAATTTCAATAAATATTTAATGCTCCAGCTATTTCTTGTACAGCATGTGTGCAGATGCAGAAACAAAATGTCCTGCATTTACCATATTCTGCATTTCAGTGTTCTTCTCCCTTTTCCTCTTACTTATCTTCTTTTCCACTTGCTCAGTGGTTTTCCTCAAGGCATTTTCTAGGTTACTAGCTATGTCTGTCATGGGCTGTGTACTGAGATAAACATCATGCAGTACATTTTACATTACTTTCCTGCTACTCAAGTCAAACAGTACCAGAAATTACTTTGCTCAGAGAGGGATTGGACTTTTTACTTATCAGAAAAGTCTTCACTGGCTCCTGACTAGGCATATATTTATTTCCTAAAGCCAGTTTTCAGTCACAGAGCTCGCTCATTTCCATAGATATAACAGTTTTTAATCATTAAAACAGAGTCGAATTTTCCCCTGTGTATGCTCCAGGGCGATTACAACATTTTAGGAGTTTCCTGAGCTGCAGATACTTTTCTGCCCAAATCATCAGCCACTCCTCGTGTGAAGCTTCTCTTCAGTCTCAAGACTGACCTGTCATTTGTCCTTGCCCTTTCCATGTGTCAGTGACTGTTGGCTGTTCCGCCTTTTCTAAATTGCTCAGTGCTGCAGGCTTCCTTCCTTTAAAGTTTTTTTAATCCTTTTGTTTCAGCTTACTTTCTGCAGCATTACCTATTTTCCTGCGCTCAAACTTTGGAGCTCTGTTGACTATTGCTGTTACTATAATTTGGCAGTCCAGCATTCAAACAACATTTTACACACTTTAGTCATGTTCATTGATCTAAAGAGTTCACAGTGTAATTAAAACAAGGCAGAAGGAAGAAGATATTTAGTAAGACTTGATGAGAAACTGCTTTGAGAAATGGACTTAAGAAAAGATGTAAGTGAAGACAGGAATTTTTTTGAGAGAAGAACTGGACAGTGTAAAAAAATAATGAAATCAGCAATCAAATGAGGAGAAGAGAAAAAATAATGAAGATCAGCTGAGGAAATAAAAATGCAGTTATAGACAGGCAGTGTAATGAAGGGAGAGCATCATGGTGGTATGTTGCAGGTCTGTCAGCAATGACAGATGTTTTGGAAAAATAAGCAAAAAGTATGAAAATCAGAATAGAGTGCGATCAGATGCTGAGAAGATCGTTGATAGCTATGTGAATAATGTAAGCATGAAGGCAATGTAGGTAGCTCATCACCAGCCACTCTCTTCTTCCTTCTGCCTCCCTGAAGGTTACCACCACTCACCTCCCCCCTCAGATTTGCTGGTATAGCTATACATGTAGCTGTCCCAAGCCTGATTCTGTCAAAAGAATTTGGTTTTTAAAACCTACTAAAACACTTCTCTGCAAGGGTTTTAGAAATCAGATCATTCTGACAGAACTAGGTTAAGGAGCAGTTGTGCTTACAGGTCTGAAGGAGCACTTATCTTGTGGAAGGAACACAGGACAAAATTTAGTGCCTGTGCACTAAATAGGATAATGTCTGTTAATAGGCTAACAATAGGATAATATCTGATTAACAGAGGAGATAAATATAAACTGAATTTCTTCATAACAAAAAACAAAAAAGGAAAGAGGATCATAATGAAGTTTAAGGCATAGAAGCAGAGGTTTTAACCAGAAGAGAGCAGGCCACTAGCAATGGCATAAAATCTGGGAGATCTGAAGGAGGAGAAGGGAGATATAGCTCACAAAAGTGCACAGCTGTTTGGGATTTATGCATGGTGTGTCTCTTCTTCTGGGAGAAAATCAATGTGATTGTATGTAAGAAGGGCCTCCTTGCAACAGATCTGTACAAGTAGCTACTGTTAAGGTTAGAGAGGCAACCCTAGCAGTGCCATACCTGACATGTTGAGATTCTATTTCTGCCATACTGCTGCTTGCTCAATTGGTTTCAAAGGGTTGTTTTAGAAAATCTTTATGAAAGAAAAATTGATGAAGCAATTGTCCTGTTTCATCTACTGGCTACATAGCAGCCCTGTACTATGTATCATTCAGTATGTGTAATCGATCAGGCATGACCCTGTGTTGTTTAAACACCTCCCACAGTGTTCACCTTTGCAATCTTCATCTATTCCATACAGAAAGCAAGACATTTTATAAAATGCTGATTCTGAAGATCTCTTAAGTGTCCTCTGGGAAGGTGCATATCTTCCTTACAACATGTCAGGCCCTCACATGTACTGTCACTGAGGATGAAGAAGGAAATTACAACTTCATCCTAGTTTGCACTTCTGAGACCTCCATCCTCCTTAATATGCCCTCTTCTTCCTTGTGCATCAAGACATATCAGACTCAGTTTGTATATGCACTGGTGCCATTGCTAATGGAACAGCAGAAGACAACAATTTTATCATCTAATGTACTCCATGGCCCATGTACAAAATGCTTTATATATCATATAACTTAATTAAATTACATCCAATTCTTCCAGGGCTAATAAAACCACAATCTTACCTGGAGCTTTACTCCTTGCCAAGCTTATGCTTGTCTTTTCTTCCCTGAGGTGCTGTAGCTGTTTAATAAAAAGGTCACAAACAATATTTCCTAGTAACAATGAATATTTTCTTTAAAACGGCTACATAATTTTCAGTGAAACTGTTACAAAGAGCAACAGCTCCCCTGACTCTGACACTTCAGAAAGTCAGCCAAGAAACAAAAATACCAGGAACTTGCTTTAGCAGTGAACTTTAACATGAAACTTAAAGTTAGGTGCTTACTTAAATACTTTGTTTTGGGATCTAGGAAAATCATAAACTATAGAAAAAAAACATCTTTTTTAATACCTAGTTAAGATAGAAATTTCATAATCACTTTAATGCAACCTAAAAGGAATGAGGCAAGCCATCTTACCCTCTGTCCCATCTCCAGCCATTCACTCCTTTTGAGCTTAAGGAGTGATCCAGGGACATAATTGGTATGAAAGAAAAACACCCTATTTGTGCCTCTCAGCCTCCCTCCATCCTCCAGGCTGTTTTTCAGCGTAATTAGTTCCGTGGTCCAGCCTAGTATGCAGCTTGGATTCAAAAGGATGGCAGAGGTTTGTCACTCAGATTAGGGGAGAGAGAAAGCTCTTCTGTGTGAAGAGAAACTCTCACTTATGTTGGAGTAAAGCAATTGTGAAATTACAGTTATGGAGATAACCTGCATATACATATCTGGTTATACTATACTATTAAATATACAGGATTTTGGTATAAACACTGGACACAATTTTAAGCAAAGGAGGAATATATATATAATTTACTGCAATGAATAGGAGTCTACTGGAAATTTATTATGTAGTTTCTGAAGCAGCTTTGTATGTATCCACTAGACTATAATAGCTTCTAAGAAGCTAATTAGGCGCATCTCAAGAGGTGGTAATGTCCACATGGAAGGTTGTCTCTGGAAGACACTGATTATGTCACATCTGGGTAAAAGACTGGCCCTTCCATTTCACAGTATGAGAGGTGTAAGAAAAAGCCAATTACAGAGATAGCAGTTAAACATTTGCTTTTCAAATTGCAGAAGCTTACGAGATAGCTAGGAATCAGCCATACATGTGTAATATTGAAATGGGAAGTTGTTACATTTAAATTAAGACTTTTTGATATTATTTCAAGTGAATTCAAGATACCTTTCTCTCACTGGGTCAGTAGATGCAAGAGACATGAACAAGGTATTTTCAAAGATTAAATACTGAGGTGAATGGATTATTTTTTTCATATGTCAAAGCATAAGTAGCCATTAAAGTGAATGTCAATATAAAGACAACTGTAGTAACTGACAAGTTTACATCAGCTATAGTAACTGGCATCTAAACATTTATATTAAAGCTATGGCTGAAGGGAGTTTTTATTTGTTAGTACATGCACAGGAACAAGAGAGAAAACATGGATTATGTAGGCAAGAAATCTCTAGTGATCCTGGGGAAGAACAGGTAAGCAACTGTTATGTGAAGATATCAGTCCTGACCTACAGTAACTGCACTTTTCAAACTCCCATTGTCTTTTCTCTCCTAACTGTGCCAAGCTTGCAGCCAGTATAATTATGTGAGCAAGCATTCATCAAGGACACGACCAAGCCTATCACTTTCACTGTCCACTGTTGCTGCAAGAAGCCATTAGAAATTTAGCTAACACATTAAGCCATTGAACATTTTAAACCTCTGATCTGTAGTTACTCTAGCTAGGAAATAAATGTCTGTGCAAATGTACAACTGGAGAGGGAGAAGGAAGAAGTAAGCCATGATTTAACATCTGCTTTAGCATCAGAGAAGATTGATCCCTTCAAGTACATTCTAAAAGTCTGTATATGCTCACTATGGCTTTGGTCCAGCAAAGCACTTGCACTGCAGTATAGATATTGAGCTAAATAAGCACCTAAAAGTCTTCTGAATCAAGGCTGAAAGTGGTGCTATGCATGGTATTTGAATTCTGTCTTTTGTAAAGTCTAGTGGAAATCCAACTTTTTCATCCCTGTATTCAAACCAAGTAACTCTCTTCATTTGACCTAGCCACTGTTTTTTCCAAAGGCAGTGTCAGTGACGTCTTTGGTCTTGGACACTTTAGATCATGCTGGATCTTCTCTGTTCCAAGCAGCATATTAGCTTCCTTGCATTGCTTGGATCTTTAAGGAGTTAACTAAATCTGAGAAAAATCATAGTTTTCTGGTGATAGAGATCTGCCAGACTGTGATGTTCTGTTGCAGCTGAGCTTGGCTTCCTGGCAGGTGGTGATCACAAGGGAAGCTGGAGTTTTCCCTGGACTGCTTGGGTTCTTTGAATTTGTTCCAAATGGACATCAGACACCACCGCTCAGGGTGAATCCCAGCTCTCTATAAGATCTCACAGCATCATGAATAATGTCAACAGAGAAAACACATGCATGAAATAAAAACCAAACAAACAGGATTAAGAGTTCAAAACAAATGGTTTTGCCCTTGTAGGAAGGTGAAGTTATCTACTATTTAATATTCATGGTGCATATTAGTAAAACAATGGCAGGTTAAGGCACCAAATGCTAAAGAATAAGATTTTATCTTAACTTAATCAATGCATCTTTTTTACCAGATAAAAAACAAAGGGGAAAGTAGGTCATACATTCATTTTTTATCACCTTCAGACTTCTCTTTGTTCTTTCTCTCCCTTTTATACTATTCCATGTTCTAACCCCCATGTAAACTCTGATAGATTATATCAGCGCATCACAGATGGTCACTGACAGGTTGTTATCTGCATTCATCCTATGTTGCTCTGCTTCTTTCATTTTCAGAATAGAGCTTAAGGGCCAATGAGCATGAAGGAATGCACATTTGCAAAGCTTGGCAATGGTAAGGATTCATGTACAGCTAAAATTTGACATCCTCAGGCCAGAGCATAAATCAGGGGCGAAAAAAAGAAAAAAAAAGGAAAAAGGAAAATCCAAAACAAAACTGAAACCAAAACCACCAAACATTCCCCCCTCCCCAACTAAAGCCAACCAGGGATATAAGCAATCTAATTCTGTATGCTGTGTGTTTTTGAAATATCTCTGCCTTTTTGCATTTATGTCACCAATGCTATTGTATGATCAATGGCATGCATCAGGACTTCAGTTCTGCTTAATGCCTGAGATAACTATGCTGGTTTTGCTGTGGACAACTTTATGGTATAGGCTATTACAGATGGCAGAATAAAGATCCCCATGACCATCTCAAGGGTTTTACCTGCAAGACTGTACCATACATCACTTTTGTTAGTTTTCTGCAGTTAACAAACTGAACAGACTCCTACTCCCAGAGTACATCTTACTACCAAAACCCACCTGATACCCTGCTGTAAGAAGAAGAATATTTTACAGCTGTGGGAGAGACACAGTATGATTCCTAAGAGTGCTGTTTTGGCCAAAGTAAAGGAAACTTAATCCAGTGTTTGCATATCAAATGAAAGATGGCAAGGGGACTCTTGAATGCTGTCCAAGACTCATGGTTTCATTGTGCTACATGCATTCCATCTGAATTAAATAGTCAAACATTTTTCCATGCTGCACAATACTTAGTGTATGTAGCATTTTCATTTCCAAAGTGTGCCTTATAGACATTAAATAAGTAAGCCATATAATATGCTTGTGGGATAGTTAATTGCATATTATTATCTTATTTTGCTAATACCTAGATTGAAGGCTAACTCCCGAGGTAACTTGTCCCAGACTGTGCATTAGCAGTATTATTTTCTCAATCAATCACATGTGGGTTAAATACATTCTCTGGGATATTCAAATGCTCAATGCAACTCACAGAGCTGCGATGAAGCACCACAAGCACAGAAAGTGTGATGAAAAGGAGCAGAATTAGGAGCAGGCAATTGTGACACAGCTTTGTTCATAGCAGGCCCACTCAGGGTTAAAAACCCCAAAGAATTCTGTGCATTCTCCAGAAAGATTCAATCTTAGTTGCGTACTTTGCAACATTAATCCCACACCCACAGCAGCAGGCTCTACAAAAAATTAGTTGGCAGTGGCTTTTTCCTGCTGTTGCTTCCCTTTCTATACAGCATTCCAATGACTCTCATGCTTAGGAAGGTGGTGCACAGACGTGTCAAGTGAGAGTCCCAGATATGATGCCTTCCTTCACCTAACATGATTGAAACTTACCTTTTCTGGGAGACATCCTCAGCCAAAGGTAACTGGAAGCTGTGGGGGAAGAAGGACTACATGTATATTTCTGGATCTTTAGTAAAATTAAAGAAGAAATGCAGTCTTTGTGTATGAACTAATAAAAGACAGCAGTCTCTTGTCAGCAGTGGAAGATCCTATGAAAAATTAACTTATATAAGACCACAGTTGATATTTAGATGAATGCTATTGCTTCTAATAGGCATATATCTCCATATATCTCTTCTACCATGTTAGTAGAAAGAAAAAGTAAAAATCTGTCTCAAATGGAATATTAGTTCTCATTTCTGCCCTGTCTGCTGATCCAAATTTTCTATGCAGTTACACAGCTCTGAAACAAAGAAGACCTCCTGCACAACATCACCAGAGCTGTCTTCTAGTCCAGCATTGCTTCTGAAACAGGACAATAGTGGCCAGACATCCTCATCACTGCTAACTTGATGTTTGCAAAAGTGTTGTCAAGGGATTAACTTGAAATTGCTTTTGCAATAATTTTCCATGGGATATTGAAATCCTATTGACATTAAAGATTGTAACAGCTTGTTCTGCTAACGTGTTTTTAAATAAGTACTTTTGAAAGGCAGGCATGCTGCGAAAAAAGGGAAAAATAATGGGTCTGGGTGTATGATGATTAATGTTCATTATTAAACCTGTTACAATGCTACTTTTGTACTTTAACTGGTGTATGTTTGGCTGTGTAGAATGCCTAACTTCTGGATAGGTTATTTTTAAGAAACTAAGTTAAAAAATTCCTTCCTCTGATCAGACCTTATTTAAGATTACTGATTTATTAGTTGTTCAGTTATTCATGATAAACCGGAGTTCTTCAATTCCTAAAAGAATTGTCTTTTCCAAAGCTGTAATCTGTTTTAGTTATCTGTGACAAAGCGAGGCAGGACTCACTGCTGCATTGCAATGAAGTGTTGTATCAAATCCTTCCAGGAAATTCATTTCAGAGGTGCCAGCTCTCACCGCTGTCTGTACACAGAGCCAAAGTGCTTCTGCAGAGACTCAATCTCCCACTCTGCACATGCAACTAGCCTGAACACCTCCTATTACTCAGGATTCACAGCACAGAGCCCCCATCTGAAGGGGGTTTGTGGAAGAACAGTTTTCTGCACTGTTGGCTTGGAGTCCAAGGGAGCAGCAGGTCAGGTTTTATGTGGGTACTCATAAGAAGACATACATAATATACATCTGCTGGTGTCTGCCTCATCTTACTTGGGTACGGCATGATAGTAGGTCTGTCCCTGAGTGAGTGCAGAGCTTCTTCACCAAAGCAGATGGATTATCCAGACGTAAGAAGAATCACTATCTGAACAGCTATGCTTCGTATCTGTCAATGAAAAAGCTGGGCACAAGAGGACTATGGGCCAGATCCAGCTAATGGACCATGAACTGGATTATGCATGCTCTGATAAGCAAAACTATAAGCAAGAAATGAGGAATGTGTATTCTCAGCCTGAGGAGCAAAGCACCGTAGCTGGAAGGCTATTCTATAACCTGCAGGGAAGCCATCATCGCCTTTTCTTCTCCCCCTTGATGCCAAATTCTGTGCAGAATGTGACACATAATTTATGAAACTTGAGAAATAGAGAGAGGGACCTTAATTCTGCAGCTTGTTAATGGAGCATTCCCTGGCACTGAAGGCAAGCCACATTCGTCTGCTGCTCCAAAGAGCTGTGTATGCATTTTGCCTTGTAACAGGTACCTGAAGAGCAGAGGGAACAGAGATTACCCAACCCATTAGCTGTTGAGCTACTTAGCAGAACACTAAAATTTCTGTTCTGAGGTTACTACTTTCAGGTGTATTGGAGATGCAAGTTTGGCAGTTTTCTCTCACTTTCAGCTTTATTATGCTGATTTCATCACGCTGAAATAACTACCCCCAGAATTACTGTGTATTCACATCTCTGTAGAAAATGTAAGACTGAGCAGCAGTACATGATATATGTGCATGCAAATGCAAAGGTAAGTGTACTGGAGAGGCCTTTCAAAACAACTGCAACCACTGCAAGACAGAAAATTATCCTTCCTCTTCCTCACACCCTGAGAGACCTGCGGTTGTGGAAAATGGAGGCTGAGGATGCTCTATGTGTGTCAACATAACACTGTTGTTCAAAGCTTGATCCTATGGACTACCTGTCGTGTCCATGTCCTGGGAAAGGGACTCCAGCCTTTCATCTTTTCTAGCTTGCTTTCATCACCCTTTTGCTTTCTCAGCAGCCATGCTTAGCAGTTTCCATTTCCTCTGTGCTGCTTCTTTCCCTACTCTTGTCATTAGATCTCTGTCCATGCCTCCATGGCAATGGGGCTGAAAGGAGCGGAGATGTAAAGAAAGAGCAAGAATAGACCACTTCTAGGGAAGGGCCTGTCTTCACAGTCTCTACATTTCATACATCATTTGCTGCTTTCGGCTTTCATGCTAATGTACGTAATTTAGAATTTATTTGTTTACTTGTCAGTAGATTACAATATTTTTATTAAGTAAATTATATGAGATACAACTCTGCACATGTGATTGTGATATGAAGCTGAAAAAGTTGCAATCTATAAAATTATGAGAGATATAGCTGGGTGGCTATATGGTGAAAGTCTAGAAATAGCTTATACTATTCTCTGAGGTCTCATCTTGGCTTTATCACAGATATTTTCTGTGCACGAGAAAATTACGTACTTTGTGCTGTCTTTACAATGGCAATAATATTTCCTTACCTTTCAAAGTGACCTTTGAGGGTCAAATCATTAATATTTAGTGGCCCTTGTATGTACACTGTCAAGCCATAATGAGCTGTTGTGACATGGTCCTTATGCATTTAGTATTATTGGAATCTTTATTATTATCATTAAATTAATTACTGTCAAGAGAGTTTCTTATGAAATGTTCTATTAATAATAATGTAATAATAAAAACAATACTGGAAATTAAAGATTTGGGAATCAACACTTCATTGTTCTGCACTTCCGGTGTTTGATGTCTGATTCTGATGTTGTCAACATTTTGTTTCTGCACATCTAAGTCTAAAAAGGCTAGAATCTCACATATGTGTATTTTTTTTCCCCTTGGGAAAGAAGAGATGAGTTATAACAATGAAGCAAATTAGGATGCATTATACAGTACATTTAAGAATCTAATTTGAATAATCACATCATTTGATGAAAAATTTATTAAAATCAGTGTGAGTCTTAACTGGAATAACTTATATGGGCTTTTAAATCTGGTCCTTAGTATCTTTTCTAATAGATATTTAAACTGCACTTCCTATGTGCAGTCAAGAGGTAGCGAGTATTTAAGAACTGTCAGTCAAAAAGATGGAGAAATTCACAAGAAAAAGGTCTGTTGACTGAAGACTCAGAAGCGATTCAAGAATTAACTGAATTGTTTTCTGCACCTGAAGAGAGGAAATGCTAAGACGATTTAGTGTTTTGCCTCCATCTTCAAAGATTACTCATATGTCTGAGGTGAAATATGGTTTACAGAGCAATAAAAATAATGAGTTACTACTGGGCTATGAGAGGTGCTTGGTCTGGACCACTCCCCAAAGAAAGATGTGAGTGGACTTGATTGCCGCACTCCATGAACGATTATGGCTTTCACTCCAGAAGATGAAGGAGATTAAACATTTGAGCCTTCCTGCCTTCAGTTATCTTTTCATATGATCCCTCCTTTCTTGTAGGACCATGAAGCATATTCTGCATTATTTGGGAATCATCTCCCTCTTTTGAGGCTCTGGAATAAGAATAAACAATCTGGAGCAGAAAAATGTGTTGTCAGCAGCTAGAGACTTTTCTCAAAATTAATTCTGTGATTTTTTTTTAACCAAGCAGGATTCAGCTCACAATGTGCTACTGTGTATATGAGATTCCTTTCACCCTGAAACAAAGGGCTGAGGAACCCAACAAACAGGATCTGGCTACACAAAAGTAAGAAAAGAAATTTGAAAAGGGAATTCTATGAATGCCAGAGGAACAAATCTATGCCACATAAAGCTTCCTTTCTGCATTGTGCTTGATTAGCATATTACTGAGTTCAGCCTACACCTGCTTTCTCCCCCTCCTTAATTTCAATTATAATGTGCTCCTTTGTGTTGCACCATTTATTACTAAATGAATCTGGTTCTAAGGATGTGCATGCAGCCAATTTATTCATTAGATATATTGTAGTGGAACTGAATAAAAGGTTTTATTATCAATCTCCTTAATTTCCAGTTAGGATTTAGTGGAAATCAATATTAGAGAATGCATAATTGCTAAATCTTCTTAAATTAATAGACTCATTCATTAAGCCCCCCAAAAATACTTAGCTGGTATTTCTTGTGACTTTCTCTAATTAATTAGCAAGTAGAAAATGATAGTGAGCAGAACAGTTTTTGGCAATCATACGGTGAAATCTGAAGACCAATCTTGAGGAAGAATTAATTTGGATATGTATATACAGTATTTCACTCCTATTGATTATAGGAGAATGCACTGCATAAGAAGACAAATGGTAGTTCTATGCTGATGGTCGGCAAAAAATCCAGTGCCCAGCAGGTGGTTTTAAGCAGTTCAAGCTGGGACACGTACCAATGTGTAATCACTAATGAATAGCAGTCAGTTTTAAAAGCTTTGGAATTAAATATAGTGCAATCTATCTGTACAAAACTGCATGGCATATATGCAGTATTTGTGAGGTTTCCATTTGTGCCTAACTAGACAAGTTTTCTGAGTCAGAAAAGAAGCCACAAAGCACGAAAATTTACTGGAGGAGCAGAGCAAGTGATGAAAGGCTCTGTAGCCAGATGCGTTACCTAGGAGCTGTAGGTCTTACTTGGTCTCAGAATTTAAGTCTTGGGGAGAAGGAATACAAGTTCATGAGTGCAGATGCTGGTTTATTGTCAGCTTCTATTGACTTTGCTGTGGGCTCCAGCAGTGACTGGTCACATCCTCCAGAGAACCTGTTGGTGACAGCCCAGTGGAATTCAGACTGAATCTGAAATTTCCAATGTCACAGCAGCAAGGTTTTCTTCTATCAAACATGTAAGTTCCACTACTTTTAGCTTTAAGCTATCTAAAGAAAGAGCCCTCAAGAAAAGGCCTTTCTCCTGCAGTTTGTCTTACAGAGAAAAACTGGTAGCATTGTCAGGGGGAGAATTAATGTAGCTGAGGATCAAGACTTCATGAAGTACACCTGTGCTGCATTTGAGATACCATCTCTGAGTCTCCAAATGCCAAAACTGCTTGAAACACTATTATTCAGAATGAGCCTATGGACCAGTTTAGGTTGGCAGGTGATTGTGTTTTGACAAATATACATGGAATTTGGTTCTGGCTATTGTGTATCTCTGCTGTGGTTTAAGCCCAGCCAGCAACCCAGAACCACGCAGCTGCTCACTCACTCCCCTGCCTTCCTCCCCACCCCCGCTCCCAGAGGGATGGGGAGGAGAGTCAAAAGAATGTAACTCCCATGGGTTGAGATAAGAACAGTCCAGTAACTAAGGTATAACACAAACCACTATTGCTACTACCAATAATAATAATGATAATGGAAATAACAAGGGGAGAGAATACAACCACTCACCACCCACTGACCGATACCCAGCCAGACCCGAGCAGTGATCTAGCCTTTCCGGGTAACTGCCACCAGTTTATATACTGGACATGACGTACTGTGGTATGGAATACCTCTTTGCTTAGTTTGGGTCAGGTCTTCACCTCCTCCCTGGCAGAGCATGAGTTTTTTGGTTTTGGTTTTCAGTCTGATTTCATATTCTGCCTCAGAATTCCTCTTAGGATACATAAGAGTAGACAAAGCCTGAGGACTTGTGCTTGCTTTCCAGAACAGTGACAATGATTTTTTTTTTTTAACTATCTACAGCTGGTTTTTTTTACAGAAATGCCCAAGATGAAATACACTCAGGAGTTCCATCTTCCTGAGGTTGCACTAGATTCTCACATGACTTATTTAAGCGTAGATCTAGTCCAGTTTTGCCATGAATGATACTGCATTAAGTATTTAGCACCATGAAAGTTCTGTTCCTGGTTCTTTTGATCAGTGACTGTCAGCATAACTCATCTGAGTAGTACCTACTCAACAAAACCTCCACACAGCTCAAAGTATCAGAAAATAACATGCCTAATTCCCTTGTGTATTTTTGTATTTTCTTTCATGCTGTCTGAGAGCCCACCAATTCTGGAGCTATAATTAATCTTATATCTATCCCCTTCAGCTTATTATTTTATGGCATTAATGCTTCCCCGTAAGCTGCTAAGAAAAAGAGAAATAAAGATGTATTGATTCTCTAAATGATCAAAATAGAATTTTTCCTCTCTCTTTTTGCTTTTTAGTCCTTAAGTAATATATAAATTACTTATAAATTAGTATAATAACTCTCCCATTCTATACTAATCAGAAGCAGTAAAACATATGCATGCATTCCTTTAGAAATAAATACAATCCTGCAGCATTTACACTACATAAAGAAGGGTTCTTGCATTTTTTATCGTTATTATTGTCTCCAGATGCAATTATAAACTTGTACCCTTCTCTTGACTTATTCTTCATTAAATTCCTTTGCAAATGGTTATATTAAACTCCTCCGCAATTGTGCTGGCATTAGGCACTTAGACATTTAGAAGAGTGCTAAAGAAATCAGACTGCCTAGTGTTTAAGCTTTACAGACTTTGCACAAGGATAGGAAAATTTGAGAAATAGGTCTTCTATAAAAAGATAGTGTGAGTATGGCCCCAAGTGTATTAGGGACCAGTAATAATGCCAGAACAGAATACAGCCTCTGCTTCAAACTATTTTTAAGTAAGCTGCTGCATGAAAGTTGAAGTACCAAAAACATTGAGTCTATACTTGTCCAAGTCATAAACATTGCTCCACTCCACCCAAAATACTAACAGATTGTCTAAATCTCCATTTAGTACAGGTATTACGTTTGTTATGAAGTGAAAAGAATAAATAAAATTAAGTTTAAATGCAACAGTTGCTGATCCCTCCAAGTCTGAAAATCTGAAGGACTTTCCCTTAGGTTAGCTGTGCCATAGGGATGGCAGCTACCTTCTGTTTGGTCTACTGAAGCCTTAGAGGAGTGGTTGCATTGCAAGTTGATATTTGTTTGCAATTCAGAAAGGAAGAATGTCCAATAGGCTGTTCTGAATGAATACTCATCCTGTAAAGTGCCCGGTCATTATCTTTTTTTAAAGATCCCTTGGAATTCATTGAATCTACTATCAAAAATCCATTTTTTAAAGGTCAAGTATTCCATCATGATATTTTTGTGATCATGTTTGTTTTTCATTCCAAAGTATACATGCTGTAATTGCAGAACTGGATAATTTTGGTTAAGCTTTAGAGTTTATTGTATTTTCCTTTTTTCTTTTCCCACTAAAAAGCATGTATAGAGGAGAATTTGATTACACACTATTTTCAGATGAGACCTCCACATCTTGGTCACCAAATAAACACATCTTCCAACACTGTAGAACACACTGCAATTTTTTTTTCTAATGAGATTTTAATATATGCCATTACAAAAATACAGTTATTAACTGATACGATCTTCTGGCTTGTTTTGACTTTAAAAAATGTAGCATGCAATTTGAGAAATAAAAAAAGCAAAACATGAATTATTTTACAACATATTTAAAGGAGAAAACTAAAGGTTATGCCTTTCAAAAAAGCTACTAATTTTGGTTTCTTTTTTAGTAAATGCAACCTGATTTTAAGATTAATTATATTTTTACACAAAAAATAAAATAAATAACACATTTAAATATATTTTTTCCTGCAGCCCAGACATATCATTCCATATGCTAGATTTGATTTGTTGTTTTCAGAACACATAACCACCTCATATTCTTTGAAGTGGATACTGTTAACCTATATATAGAAAGCCACTTTCACCATTCCAGAAGGTGCAATTGCTAACTTTCATTATTTTAGAACAATAAGTATACAGGTGAAGAAAGTAATTTTTCTCAAGTATCACAGATCAGGATCTTTTATTTCTTTAAATATGAAGAAAAGTTATTTTAAAACTGTAGTTTTAATAGCACTGTTACTTGTCATTTGAAGTGACACAACCTTCTAATATATATCTATTTAAAATGCTGCAAAGCAGTAACTGTCATTTCCTAAGTAACATGGCATTTAGAATGCATCCAAATTGAGCACTAAATCTTGTTTATAGTTTTGAGAAACTGTATGAGTCTAGGCTTCAGACAAAGCTCAGGGAGCTGATGCTAGAAGGAGGCAAAACTTTCTGTTGTGTTTATTTGTAAGATTTTTTCTGGTCTAAGCTGAATAGACTGGACAAACAAACAATCTAGACAAAAGTCTTTCCTAAATTCCCAGGGACCCAGAAATTTGGAGGAAATTTTATGCCAGAAAATGCTGATACACTGTTTCACAAACAACTGGCTGCATGTCTGCTCACTGAAATTGAAATTCGTGTCAGTTGCCCATTTCTGCTGTTTGTAGAATTAAAATTGACAAGAACAGTGATATCACTAAGCAATAGCCTGGGATCATACAGTCTGTGGCTCAGGTTAAAGCCTGACTCTGTGGCAGATCAACTTGGTTAAAACCTGGCTCCATGGTAGATCAACTGAGACATCTGGCATGACTAAGTGCACACATGCGATCAATGCTGGGACTCCAGCACTCTGACCCTGGACAATCTGGAGCTAAGGAATTAGAAGCCTCTGGACCCTGGCCTTGAAGCAGTATATATGGAAGTCTGCCTGAAAAAGGCCAGAGTAATAGACGGAGAGAAGGCACATCGTGATCTCCAGGTCTCTAACCTGAATATAAACAGCTCACCAGCTTTACTGGGAGCCGTGGCTGTCAGATGATGGCTTGGAAATGGGAAAACTGGGAGTACCATGCCTTTATCCTTGTTTTCCTGGCAGATCTGTCTTGAAAGCTGGAATACCGAGATAGTTCAGGAATCCATGGGAAAAATGCCTTGCCCTGTACGAACTTTTTGTCAAACCTAAGATATTTATGACAAAGCATGCTGGACTCAGTAACATTTTACCATGAAATTAATTTAATCAGAATACATATAACCAACTGTAGTTGTTACATGTATCAAAAAAGACCATATATGGAATGGAAAACACCAAAGGGTAGTCAACAAAAAATGTGTGATGCAATACCAAACACTGCAATTCTCAACATTTAGGGTAACAACTTTGAAATTCTGCAATTGTGTGAATATATAAAGCTTATTTAAATAGGTGGAAATTTTAAGCCAAGATCTTGCCTTTAATTGCCAGATTCTTAGGACTTGGTGGTCCTGCATAAATGCATATGTTTGCAAACAATGAAAACTTTCAGCTTAAATCTGCTTTAAAAACACCAGAACACTGAGCCACTCAGGTTTATCAGTCAGAAATGAAGAGTCATGTGTGTCCCAGGTCTAATTTCTCCCAGAGAATTAGAAACTAAATCAGGCCACAGAAAGAGATTTGACTTTAGTTAGCAACCATAGCCCTAAATGCTTTCCTGGATCTGGCTATATCAGACAAAATAAGGACCTTCTAGGAGCTCACTAGTAGAAGTTTGACTCAGGCTCTGCAAGATTTGGCTTTAGTTCCTTCATCTCTCATTTCAATTTTATCATCAATTTCCTAGGTAACTTCTGAGATATGGTTTTGATTTCTTCAGAATCTCCTGGTAAAACTGACAAAATGAGCAAGGGAGCACAGCTCTCCAGCTGAATGGTGTGAGTAGTCATGATCAAGATGGGACACCTGGATTACAGTCAGCATAGAGTGAAATACTGGCAGTAGTAAGTGTCCACCTGAATAATGAGAAATTTAGGAATCAGGAGTAGAACCTGTCTTCTGCACCTTGTAGGAATGAAGTAATTGCTGAATACTTCATAAAATGAGGGGAAGAAGGAATACCACCTTTTTCCAGCTTTTTGGGGAGGCTGGTCTTCAGCCATTATGGCCTGGCAACAACTATTGCATCAGGTTCTTCAGGTGACATGAGTACGAATCCTAGCATTTTTTTGAGTATCTTGGCAGGTGTCAGGATGTTTGGGCTACCCACTCAGTAGTATAAGGGATTAGGAGGTTCTAGGTGTATCCAGCAGTATGTCTAGTAGATTTAGGAGTTTACCAGGGAAAAATTATGTCCACCTAGTTTATAGGTGGATACCTAGCTTTTAGGTGGACACAAGGAGGATCAACAAAAGAGGATTCAGGAAATTGTAGGCCCACAGGTCTTACTTCAGTCCTGGGAAAGTTATGGAATGAATCCTCCCAGGGGCTATCACAAGTCAAAAGAAGCATTTGATTGGGAAAAGCCAGCATGGATTCACTAAGGGCCAATTGTTCTTGACAAATCTGATCACCTTCTATGACAAATTAACCTGACAGGCTGCTATGGTATGAGTGGAGGATAAATTAATCCCAGGGAGATTTTGGTTGGACACAAGGAAGATTTTCATGCTGAGAACTATCAGCCATTGAAATAATCTGCCCAGGGAAGTGGTGGATTCCTCAACACTGAACACTTTTAAGATTCAGCTGGACGGGTTTCTGGGCCATCTAAGTCTAGATCATGCTTTTGCCAAGGAAGTCGGACTAGATGATCCTAGAGTTCCCTTCCATTCTTCCATTCAATATTCTGTAGTTCTATGATACCATTATTCAGATTTTAGGAATTTCTGAGCAACAGCTGATGGTAACCTGAACATGCATGTTCACATTATGCCTTTGTATCATAATCTGAGGTAGACTTTTCCTTTGTATCGTAATCTGAGGTAGACTTTGCCTATACAGTTGCTACACATCTGGTTCTGCAAGGATTGGCTGAGTCCTGGGGTTTGGTTCAGATGTATATTTTTCTGTGATGATGATGCTATATCATCTGGGCTAATTATCACAGTGACTGATTGCAAAGTGTCCAAGCAACCCAGAAATGAGTTAAATTATGGGTGAACTTTGCATCAAATCTGTTGTTGAGATACAATTGTTGCAAAATCTCACAAGCAATTATTTAAAGAATTCAGCTTTCAAAATAAGCCACTGCCAGCTACCAAATCTACAGGTTTCTTTTCTCAGTGACACTTTGTTTATCTGGAACAGAATAGGGGATATTTAAATTTGGAGTGCTTTCATAGCTGATCTCAAGATGTTCCCCATTATTTATTTCAGTGTGTGAAGAAAAGGCCCATAGCATCAGAATGTCAGAAAGAAAGAAGAGAAGAAAAAAGCTTAAAAGGGAAAAATTAATTTGCTAAATATTCTGTTGTTTAATCATGTTTTTATAGCCAGAAATGTTCTTTGAAAAATAAACAGTGGCTGGCAACACTGCTAGTGATAGCTAAGGCTGCTTAGGGCTCCAGTGTGTGTATGTGAGTCTTACATGACCTAGAGAAACTCGCATGGTTTAGCCCTAAGGTGCTCGTCACATCCATTTTGATAAAGGCATGAGTGTGATAGTAGTTTACATTGTGTTGCCCCTTACTCTTTTCAACCACATTCAGCTAGCTGCTGTGGTCCAGCACAGCCACCATGAGAGCTAGCTGAATGTCTGAGATGGGATCTGCCTCACTGCGGCGCAAAACCAATTTTCTTCCCCTTTGCTTTCTTTCAGTAGCATAGCTGGTGGCTAAGGGGGGTGTCCAGCCCTTTGGGGGCTTTCTGTAGGGCTGTGAGTCTGTTTTCTCAAAGCATTCTAGCCCCATTCTGGATAAGTGAATACCCATGTATTTTGTGAACCACAAACTTGACTTCTTTACTTAGAGTATCAAAAGCAAAGCTTTTTAACAATCATGAATGAGTTCTAGCACTATTTTCTTGAAAACAGACATGTGGTTGAGAACAACAAAACCATATTGAAGGTATGCTCATTTTCTGCATGTGCCCCTGGAGTCCATTGCCTGAGTACAGTGAACAGTAATGTGTTTCTAAAAGCTTGTAAAATACACATGTTTAATGCAATATTAATAAGATAGTTACTGCCTGCTAAAAAATTAAAAATTAAAATATGCATATAGGGTGGTGAATGCAAGAGCAATGTGAAAACTATGCAGCACACGATTATTAAAATTTCATGGAAAAGAATCTAATTAAGATTTAGCATAAAGTGAAATTCTTACAATAAAGAGTTAGATTTACCATGAAAACTGAAGTTCAAGATCCTAAACCACAATATAGTCGTATATCTATGTACATTCACAAAAAACTCATTGTGTGGAAATTTGGTTACATTCATGTATTTATATGTGCATTTTCAAAAAAGCAGCTATTAGTTTATTGAAATTATTACTATATGAGAAGTTGAGATGTATTTCCAGTGGATCTAAAAAAATGAAAATTTGGGAATACTTAAAATTTGCCTACACAATATCCTCTAAATCTGAAAAAAAAAAAAGGAAGAAAAAGAAAAAGAGCTTATTTTTTATTTTTTCCCCTAATAGTCTCAACTAAGAAAGATGAGAAGCATGTGCAAGCTGTAAAGGCTTACTGAACTTGATAGCAATATGGAGTGAACATTTTGTGTTTAAATGACAGCATGGAAAAGTGCATGACAGATTGATGGTAAGAAATGTAACAGTTCTGAGCTAAAACACACCTCTTGTTTGTCTTTTATTTCAGGAGACTGGGGGCTGTGGGGCCACAGAAGGCATTCAAGTTCTCTACAGAAGAAGAAAAGCTCATTAAGGAGGGATCCAGAGACACCTGTCCTTGATGTTTTCATTAATATCTTGGAAGACAGAATGGAAAAAAATCATATGAAATCTGCTTTTGACTCTGATCTGAGACAGATGTTGAGAATGCCTCAGAACTATTCTGAAATCAGAATATCCGACAACCAGAAAAATAACACAGGCAAAAAGATATAAATAATGTCAATATAGATATTGAAAATAATTCAATTCAGAGAAAAAAAAGGTCTAAATTCTACTCTTAGGAAAAATTAATGACAATATCAGGAACAACAGGAATAAGAACTATAAAGCAAGTAAATGATATTCAGGAAAAGGACCTAAAGATCCTTGCAAATCTAGTCTCTCTCAGAACAGTGATGTCCTGGGTTCAGCTGTAAGTTATTTTTCTCCTTCTTAGTAGCTAGTGCAGTGCTATATTTAAGCCTGGCTGGGTTTAAACCATGTCAAGTGACCATGGATTAACGGAAGCATGTTGCTATCAAGACAGCAAAGAAATGGGCTACAACTTGAAGCACATTTTAGACTCAATACACAGTGTAAGCCTGCCCTGCCCAGCCCTTCTGTTAGAGCACTATGTCCAGATGCACGTCAACTGAGAGTTCAGCACAGAGCAGCAATATGAAGAGATGTAACAGACACCACCTCTGAGAAAGAACTGAAGGAACTGGGACTCTGTACTCTAGACAAAATAAGATTAAGCAGAAAAATGATACTGGTTTTCAAGTATTTGAAATGTCATCTGCAAAGAATTAATTTGTTTACAATGTCTGGTGTTGAATAGGACAAGATATAATGATTAGTAATCTAGTTTAAGCAGTATGAAAAAATTTCTAATGGCAAAATTAGTAGAGACCTGGCTGGCTGAGAAGGGGAATATGGGGAATATTCCTCTTTGTCTATTTTTAAGAACTTCCGTCAGGAGTGTTGTAGGCATAGCTGGCCCTGAAGTAGTCTTGGGGTCACTTCCACTTCCACTTTTGCAAATAGCTGAAACTGTTAGGAGTAATAACTATCGCACAGACTTAGCTTAGAGCTCAATCTAAAAATAATCCTTCCTCAGTTCTTTGAAGTCTGTGGTGTTTGGGACTTGAATTTTTACAGTTTCCTGTTTAGTCTGAAATTCTCAAGTGATTATAGATTCCCTGAAAATGGAGGGCTACCAGGGAAAAATATTGTATGACTCATGATAAGTTCTTCAGTACTGGCCAACCTGAACTAGGTGGAAAAGTTTTGCATGCACTGTAGCTTTAGAAGCAAGGTTCTTTTCACATTCATTGAACTGATTCACTTTAAGCAATAAACTTCTCCAAGGAAAGCTCTAGAAAGAAGAAATTTATGAAAAAATGTAAAGGAAAAATTAAATCAAGCGTAGATCCCTTAAAGTCATTTCTATCTCATACAAAGATAGCCATTAAGCTGTATTCCTTATGCATACAAAGAAAATGATTCTGCCTTGATACTTTAGTTCCATATTGGAGAAATTTTCACCACCTTACTTTCTGTAATGCAGATGGTTAAGATGATGCGAGGGTTATTTCCCTTCCACATGCAGAGCTAATGGAGAAAAAGTCACACAGAGCAGTTCTACCCAGCAGAAGAATCTCTGCAGTCTCTACAAAGAAAGAGATGTTTTTGTTGCAACCACAATTTACAAGATCTGAGAGGGTGAAAAAAAAAGTCATTTGCTCCAATATTTCAGGTCTCTGGTATGTATGCAGGTCTCTGAAACAACATATCCAGCAGAAAAATGGATTAATGCTGTGCATACCTACAGTGACTGTCTTTTTAACATAAAATGAGGAGATCAACCTGCAGCGAATGAGCCGTGTACCCATCAGTGATTTAAGTCTGAGCAGGCTAGAACTGACGTACCATCACAGTTTAGACATATAAAAAATATGGGATGTATGTACCAATAAAACCAGTGTTATTTTAGGTTTAGGCAAGAAAATACTATTTCTCTTCTGAACATATTAATGTTACTTTGAGATGAATTTTTAAAAACTAGTTTAGATAACAGTCTCTACTTTTACATTGATGGCTTCATAGGGAAAAAGTTAATGAGTTTGATAGGGAAAATTATTTTTGAACCCTATTAGTGCACTCTATCCATCTACCAAGTACCTGTCTTAATAGTTAATTCATTGTATTCAAATGATTTTCCAAATCCTTACTAAAAGAGCCCTCAACATTTCACTATCACTTAGAAATTTTATTCTGGCAACTGCTATTGGGGAAAATTTTATTCCAAATTTATGAAGGATGAATGCTGATAGAAGTGATGAATCTGGTAGAGGTCATTTGTCCAAGATGACAGTCTGCACCAGAACACAGTAGAGTAATATACATGATACCAAATTATTTTAGTTGGAACTCAAAAAGTTCACAGATGAACATGATCAAAAACATTTCTGAAAATGTAAATGGGTGGTATGCTAACAAATGCAATTGAGTTCTGACCTATGCAATGATTAGTGAAAATCGGAATGAATAATTTATTATATGTTGTGAACATTTTCCTAATGCAAGAAGGGGGAATCAATGAAGTTCAAAGTAGAAGCAGATTAAAACTGGTAAAAAGTATTTTTCTGACATGCTTAATATCTAATCTGAATACATCACTGCTGAAACAAAGAAAGACCAAGAAATGAGAAGGATTTTAAAACTAATTTTGTAAATGATGAAAACCAATTATGCTTGCTCAACTTAATGTATATCTGTACTGTGATGCATAGGCAAATAAATTCTCAATTGACAGAATAGCAGGAAATAGCGTATGCCATATGTATACCCTAAGGGATAGTCTGTTTGCAGTTTCTTGGAGCTTGGAGTGGTTTTTGAAGCATACTGACTAGTGAATATCTGAAATATTGGAGAATGAGATGGACCTCTGATGTAAACTGACACAGCTCTTACTTCCACTTGGTGGCAGTGCTCCCACCTTGTAACCTACATCTAACTTTCGCTGTTAATAGTCACCTTTTACATCCTTCTCTAGCCCCATATCACAGTGACCTTTTAAAAAATCAGATTACAGACATCAAATTTTCTAAATTGTTACAGAAATCACAATACAATACCATCTCTAGATATATTTGGTACCTAATACAATGACATTCTTCTTTTGTTTTCTATTACTGAAGAAGCAAGATGAGAGTATGAGAGTATTTAAACGGCAAATAATATTTTAGTTTAAATCCTACAATCAAAATTTTATGTGGCTTGGCTTTGTTTCTTGATTCTGAATGATACATTTCAGATTGATGACTGTTGAAAACAAGGAAGAATTAACACAGCAATATTTACATCTTTCTTTGCCTTAATTTCTGTGATGTGATGGCTTGACTTCGCGAACGAAGATTTTGGGAAGGGCTTTACCCACGCTTACTACAAGCGTGCTGATGACTAAAA
>JANHGB010057923.1:0-18160 GCA_026283785.1 Coracopsis vasa
AGAACATTCTTCAAATCAGTAGTGCAAATGTACTTTGCACTAATGCTCATGAGAAGGCACTCAACTAAAATAGCAGACTGTACCATGTTATTACTTAAAATGGCATATGTCCCTTCTTCTGTTCCCAAATTCCAGGGGAAATTCCACTTTTTGTTGGGCAGATCTGCATCTGCTCTCCCAGTGCACTGAAAGACTTTCTAGAAAGATGTAGATGCTGCAGAGCTTGCCTTGCAGTTGCTTTGGACAGAGGCACAAAAGAGAATTATTAGCAGAGAATTTAGAGGCTGACATTAGACCCAAGCACAGCAAGGGAAGAGTCTGGCGTCCAACCAGCAGAATTTGTGGAAGCCTGAACACTAAGTGGAAGGCTGCCAGGCCAGCCAACTGAAAATGCAGGCAAACCATGAAAAGGAAGGACATGAGCAAAGAGCCACCCACAACCCCGATGAGAACTCTGACCATTGTGCAAGAAATTCACATGTTGTGCATGCTTTGAGCATGTCTTGGGGATCAAACCTCACCATCAGACTGGGGAATATCAGTCTGCAATTCCTCCTCCTGCATTCTGCTGAGCAATGCTGCATTGTGTCAAGTCTAAGGTGTCCTCAGACAGAATCGGGTGAAGAGGTTAAAGCTGCACCAGCAAGGCAACATCTTAAGAGGAAATTTTGAAAGCACCCAAACATTGCTGAATTTTGGACAAACAGGAGACTGAAGGCATGCCTGCTGCAAGCAGTAGGGTAACGGAAAGGATAGCACTGACTGGAAGCTGCTACACTTACACAATGCCATGAGGAAACGCTAGTGCTGAAGTATGGGCCCTTTTGAGAGGAGTGTGCCACCCCCAGCAGTCAGGCACAGTCCTACAATGACACACTTATAACTCTCCTGGAACAAGTAATGACACAGTATCTCTATATTAAGTATCTCTATCTTAAGTATCTCTATGCTACACTCACTGTGTCATGTAAAGATGTCTCACCAGCCTCCCCTTCTGAGCATCACATAAGCAATCTATTTTCATCGTATGTGCATCTGCATATATATGACACATACATCACATATAAAAACAATCTACACTACATACAGTTTTGTAGATCTGCCCAGAAGACAGTGAAAACAATGAAATTTTAGGAACAGATCCTTGTCCATTTTTGAAAACTACTATCAATCATTTATCCATTTTGCTTATAGAGATATCCTTTTCTGTATGATGATTATGAGTGCAAGTAATTACTTCTTCTAGTCAAAAAGGAAAAAGTGATTATACTTGAATAAGAAAGCGTTCATTTCAGCTGGCACTGAAGATCTCAGATTCTTCAGGGTCCACTGCTTTTTGTTCGCTTTCAAGGTAGCAAGCTAAACCATGTGTAATAAAACCAACTGACTGTTGTGTTGTTAGGCTATGCCAATCAAGGCAGCCTGCTGAATGCATTTCACTCATATATTTTGTCTCAACATCAACTGGAAATAAAATTTTATCATTTATGTATAAAGCTGTGTCATACCACTTCTCACTGGAGAGAATCACCCACAAAGCAAACGGGAATATAAAGCAAAGTCTCTTCTAAAATGAGTTGTACTGGAATTTGCTTAACTGAGAAAATGGTGGGTTTTCTTCATTTACTTTACTAACTGAAGGTGATTTGACTGCCAGCGAACACAGCTCCTTTGCTGTGCAGCTTCCTCTTAACTAGAATGATATATTTGAGCGCTAAGAGTTCTTCACCACAGCACATCATGCACTACCTACATTCTATACATGTTGTCCTCAATGGTCTGCTAAAGTCCTGAGACAGGAAGTTAATAATCATCCTCATTTTATAGCTGAAAAAAATACTGTACAAAGAAGTGATGGCTTCAATCCAATAAGACAGACTTGAAGGATGAATATTTATGATCACAAGATTTTGTATGATTCTAAGTGACTTCATTAGAGCCAAAAGCAAATCCCAAGCTCTAGTCTTTGCTGAAAATCACCCCCAGCATCTCTAACCAAATTCTTTTACATTAGTGTAGATACAGTTATGCCATTGTAGTGCAAGAGACTTTCAATGGCTAATCCAGCAAACCTGGTTGAATGACCTAACAGTGATATTTAAAATGAACGAAACAGAAATGAAGTGTAGAGACCATGACTTTATAGAAAAACTTTCGAACTGGTTCTTCTCCAATATTCTATAGCATGGAAAACACAATGAATTTTAGAAAAATGCACTTTAAAATGTATGCAGAATGTATAAAAGTGTGACACTGCTCATGGAACAGATTTGAAAACATTCTTTTGTTTAATACATGAGCCTCATGACTGATAACTGATAAGTTCCATAAGGCTGAGAAAGTTACTGTTACACATGTTGATTTCTCATGTATTAACACACAGAGCTCTCTGAATTGTTTAAAACCCCATGTCTGCATTTCACTACAATATCAAAAGGCCAGATTTTCACATTCAGGAAAAAAACCCTAAGTATTAGTGAAAACTGTGGGCACAGAAAAGTCAGAAACCCAGAAGAAGAACAGACTGCAAAGAAATGCTGAATGGGCAAGAACAAATAGATCTGCCATGCAACAACATTTTAAACATTCTTGGAAAAAACACTTGCTGAGCTCCTCTAATTCTTGTTGGAATTTCTGCCCCACTTAAACTTGAGTGGGAAGAATTATTCAAAGCTAGTGGATACACGCACTTACCTGCTCTGTTTCAACGAAGTTGGACACATGTCCATCATCATTGACCCCTCGAATGTGAAACCGGACACCAGCTCGCTCACAGCTGATGCGAGAGATGAGGCAGGCTTTTGCCTTCTTGTGGGAAGCATAAACAGTGCGAATGTCCACTACCCCACACATCACTTTCAGTAACCAGTCAGAGCAGTTCACCTGGTAGTGTTTGAAGGGCACGTGCAATAGCTGGTTCCTGAAAGGTTCAACAACATACAGATACATTACCGAATAATGTAAGACAGACAGCCATGGGTGTCACCCCACAATAATCACTAACTGAAGCAATTAATATTTTGTCACCCCTTTTCTGTTGTATGTTTATCCAAAACCAGAAAATATCAGAAAGAAATCCTTGTGAACTACTACAGTGGACAAAACATGGCAAACTGTAATAGCGCAGCTACCATCAAGGTGCTGTCCTTACCTCTTGTACCTCTCTCTCATAAATTCAGATGCAAATGTCACCTTTTTCAGCTCCAGAAATACATTGAAATTTAGTAATCTTTTTTATAAATTACAGTGCTGTCAAGCTAATTACTTTCTGAATAATACTGCCTGGACCACTTTAGCATACACTACAGGATGAAGAGCCATTTTAAAATCCACAAGGATTTTCAGGAAAATTTTTCCAAGCAAAAACTGGACCCATAAGTCAACAGAGATATTGCAAAAAGTGCTACTAAAATTAAGGTCTGTTTTAACCTTCAATTTATTTTAAGATCAACAACCCAAGAAACCTATCATGCCTGGTTAACAGTGATGCTAGTCTCTTCTATTAGGATGGTTTTCCAAAATGTGCCTTTAGTCACAGATGAGGGCCAAGAAAATCCCTTTTATGATCATATATTGCTCAGTAATACAAGAGTTATTACATCTAGCAAAACCCCTGAAGAATTGTTCTTCTAGAGTACAGCATTTCTCTGAAAAAGGTGCAAGTCATTCTTACCTTTAAAAACTAAATATGTAACTGAAAAAGCAGCTCTAAAATGATTTTGTATCTCTTCCACCTCCTTCCCCTAGCTTTACTCACAGATTCACTCAGACTAATTCCAGCAGATGATTTTTGTTGTTGCAGTTCATTTAACAGGCACTTTGTGTTGCTTGTAACTAAGGACATCGGACACTTTTCATTGTTTAACTATTTATTCCATTGTTTACTTCTCTAAAGAACCTACTGTTTGGCCCGATATTTCCCATATCGCATAACTGCCTCAAGATAAATTTTCTAAATGTGTTGTTGTCACCATCCCTGTTCTACAACATAAGAAGAATGGAACCTCCTTAAGGGCTACTTCTAGATTAGCCAGAACAGCAAAGAGAGAAAGTTCAAATACCTGTCTTACAAGAAAAGAAGTTTCAAAAGACAGAACAGGTAAAAAGAGCTGCTTTAAAGGTTGTTTCTTTATTAAGGGATACTGCCATCCTAGGATTTTCATCATGGGAATAGAGTTCATTTATGCCACGTGTCTGACTTGACATGCTTGGTGAACTCTTTGAGAGGGATGCATAATTAGCACAGGTGAAAGCAAGTTTTATGCATCTCTCTTCTGAGTTAAACTCAAAACACTAGATCTCACTAGCCAAAATCACATCATGGCTAGAAAGATTAGCCAGGATGAACTGCTCTCTCATTTTTATTTATCATCCATTATGAACTTTTTCTGTTGCTTATTTAATATTCACCTACTTTGGGCCACAGGACTCATCACACATTCTAGCAGCACACCCGCATTTAACTGCCAGTTATTTTCCACCTACATCATATAATCCTTGTTTATTTCCAGTACAACTATGCTTCCTGTGTGACTATCTTTTTGTTTAAAAAGAAAAAAAAATGAGGGTATGGAAATTCAAGCATTCTTCCAGAACTGTAAAGCAAACAAACTGAATTAAATCAATGTTGAACCCACCTAGGGAAGACAAAACCCAGCATTGTGTATTCTCCTTTCTACCCAACTGATACTTACCACAACAAAAAATACTGTTTCTTTGCTTTGTAAGCACAAGAAAGTAAGAAGTACAGAGCAGTGTATCACAGGAGTTTTCTTCCATGCAACACATTTACACTGAGCTGTAAACATATTAATATTGATGTTTTCAACATAAAAACTGGGGCATATTACTGAAACATTAAACTACAGACTTTAAATGCACACACTTTTAAGAAATAGAAGATACTTCAGCACATGTGATGGGATTGATGAACAGTTCAAGTGCAGGTTTCTATTAGATAACTTTTAAAGCAAATTATTAAAAAGAACTGCAAGGGAAACTACTCTTGACATCTAGAGACATGTTTCTGTAGTGTGAGCAGTACATCCTGCGTTTCCTTAAAAACACAAAATGTTGTTATTACAATTGCATTTCACTATCAGATTAATTTTAATTAAACAGAAGTTACGTGTTTGACCCACGTTTACCATGAATTTACTAAGGCCACATGCCCTCTAAAATGACATGACAATGAGATGAAAGGAGGTGCACCTGAAATGCATGTGTTTATTTCCCTTTGAGAATGTCTGACCAGTAAGATACAGGTAGGGATAATGGAAGACTTTGGTATAACATGCAGTACTAACCAGAAGAACGAGTTACCAGATTCATAGTGGTTATCACCCTGCTTCTGAGCCCGCACAGTCAGGTCAAAGTTTGAGCCTGCATTAGGCCAGGAGAAATAGAACATCCCAGAGTTCAGGATTTTCTTCAAGGCAGTAATGCGCTCCTCTTCCTTGGTTTCTTCCTGGAGAGGACAGAAATCTGTTGCAGTAATTTTGTAAACTTCAGCGTCCAGGATTTTTCCCACCGATGTACAGCCTGTCACCAGGACCAGAAAGTGCAGCCGGGCGTTACCTAGAAGGTGACAGACAGTTACAAAACGGTTACAGGTGGACACAGGCTATGCCATTTTGCATCAGTCCTGTCATATGCAGTGCTGACAGGGCTTCAGCAGAGGCCAGTATCTTTGCTTCAGAAGAAAACAGATACAAAAAATGGGCTATTTACATGTCTGGATTCCTTTTGACTGCAGGTAAGTAAGTGCAATTGCATAATACTCCACACTACTTCTACACTCTCATCCTTTGCTGCATTAGACTGTTTTCCCACTTACTTTATTTAGTGCAATGAGCTTGGTGTTGGGACACTACTCAAAAATCAAATTTGGCCACCCTAGAGAACATATGTTTTCATTGGATGTGATTGAAGGGAAAGGTAAAAGACTCATCATATATGAGATAACATGTATTCTTTGCTATGGATTTTTCAACTGACTTCTGAATTTTAAAGATATGAAGCATTCAGGTTTCTTACAGCTGAAGCTGGGCATGTCCAGCCATTCAGAAAGTTTCAATATTACCAGTTCTTTAAATTTTCTTTTTTATGTCACAAAGGAGCGTACATGACTAGATGACACCCTCAATTATCACTAAAAAAATTCCAGCTGTGAATTGGCTGTGAAGCAAAGTGTGTAATGGGTTGGAACTAAAAGGTCTTTAAGGTCTTTTGGATCTTCCAACCCAAACAATCCTACGATCCAGGGCCCCAAAACTAAAAGACAAATTTTGAAGCTTCAGAACACCTCTGTAATCAGATCTCTCATACACAGCAGGATTTCAACTGTTGCTTGTTCTTGCTGAAATGATAATTAAGAAACAGTAGAACAATTGTTCTGAAAACGCTGGTTTTGCTCAGAAAAAACTGTTTGATTCACTTAAATTGGTCTCTAATGGAGACAATGTCATCCTATTCATTCCAGTTAGTAAGAGAAGGTGGAAATGAGCCAAGATTTATTGCTCTAGCATAGCAGAAACAGCAGCTGACCTGCCAAGAGCAAGCTAAGTAGCTAAGGACACCCTTTGTAGTACAGCCCTTCAACCCTCCACAGTGGCCCACTGTCTGAAAATGCAGACCAACTTTCACACGCTAACTAGTTTTTTTTCTAAAGCAGGGGAGTCCTTGCTTCCAGATCACAGGCCGGCTACAGAAACTTGAGTTAGGGGTGTTTCTCAGCAGGGCCAGAATATTTGTGTAGGTACATGGGACTGGAATGGAAGGACAAGGTGGGAGATTGGCTCTTACTCATTCTGTTCTGCTGACTCCAGTTTTGCATAAAGGCCAGTGTAGGTGGTATTTACTAAAAAGCTCTCTTCGTCACATTTCTTTCTCTAACAAGGGTCTGCTGTGTTCTCCTTCTTGAGTGCTTTTAAGAAGTATGTTTCCTGTACTTTTCTAGATGACACTATAGTGGAGATTTAGAAATACATAAAACCTGACAGCTTATTCCTCCTTTGCACATGAGTGTGCACAATTATAAAGGATTAAGAATAGGAGATACATCAGTTATTACCATGTTAGGTCATACCTGACTAAATACTGCCTTGCAGCCTCCAGAAGGGGTTAGGAGCAGCTGGCTGTCTCCTAGAATAGTTAATAGTTTCTGTGAAACCATGAAAACTGATCAGCTCTAAGTAAACTTCACTCATGAGACTCTGTAAGCAATGTATACAAACAGTATTAATACGGCTCACTATCAGTTAACTTCAGGGACAGAAAACCAGTAGTAACACACTCAGAGCTGGCTGGCTGGCTGGGATGCTGAGACAAAAAATATAAACACTTTCATTGGCTCCACTGGCACTGGATCTAAACTAAACAATTCTCTAGTTTAACAAGGCAATTAGTAGGAATAAAGCATGGCAGAAAAGCCAGTCAAAATCTACATGGTTTTGCCTCACCTAGAAACTTGCTATCCCTTAGCAGAGACTCTAGACTCTTTTTACTACCTCCTCTACTCATAGAATAATAGAAGAGTTAGGGTTGGAAAGGATCTTAAGATCATCAAGTTTCAACCCCCCTGCCATGGGCAGGGACACCTCGCACTCATCCCCAGAAAGGAAGACACATCTACAAATGCAGGCATCCAGCATCTCCACTCCCCCAAATCCCTAGCTAATAGGCTCAGAAATAGTAATCACAGCTAAGAAGCTACTGCATTGTCCCTAAAGCATCAGAAGACTAACAGCTTTCTGAAGCTGTATACTCTACCCTGACATTGTGCAGTTAACCCCACATGAGAGAGTTGGGTTTGTTCTGCCTGGAAAAGAGATGGCTCTGGGAGACCTTAACCTTTCAACATATAAAGGGGGCTTACAAGGAAGATGGAAAGAGACTTTTTACCAGGGCCTGTAATGACAAGATAAGGGACAATGGTTTTAAGAAAAGGGTAGGGTTAGATTAGATATATATATTTCACATTTTTTACAGTGAAAGCGGTGAGACACTGCAACAGTTGCCCAGAGAAGCTGTGGCTGTCCCATTCCTGGAAGTCTTCAAGGCCAGGCAGGACGCGTCTTTGAGCAACCTGATCTAGTGAAAGCTGTCCCTGTCCACAGCAGGGGGGTTTGACCAGATGATCTTTAAGGTCCCTTCCAATCCAAACCATCCTATGATTCTACACACATGGAATAAATTTCTTTACAGCAGTCCAAATCATGGAGCAACCTTCATGCACTTTTCAAGATAGCTTTCAAAAGAGGCAGGCTGGCAAAGTTGGTCACAGAGCCCAGAAAGTTGGAGTAAAAGGAAGAAAAGAGACAAACAGATTTAAGCTACAATAGAGCTAGTCTGCTTTGCTGCTTTGTCCTCCTAGACTGCTCTGTGAGCTGAGGTGTCTTCAGAGCAACTCTGAAATCTCTGATTTGCTTAAACCCCTCAGTACGCTAAAAACCAGCCAGAATGCAGAAATCCTACAACACCACAGCCCCAGCTTTATAAATCTCTCTGACTCTGTGACTTGGAAAAAAAGTCCTAAGCCCCATCCCCTGACATTACATTCATCCCAGGTAGTATTTGGACAGTGTTCCTGGGAATCAGCTATGGGCTATCACTGCAGTGCCTGCGGGAGGAAGTCCCCTGGATGACGTACATGCCACTCTTGGCACAGGGATCAAGCTAATCACAGTATTGTATCGACAGGGCTCAAGCCTGTGCCCTGCGCCATTTTTACTCACAGCACAGATGAACCACAGGATCCTGAGCAGAAGTAAGGCTTCCGTCAGCCTTTCACCCTTTTAGCACCTCACACAGCAAAATTAATGCTACCAAAATACTACTCCGCTATTCATCCTTTAATCATGTCTCCATTAAGGTCTAAGAAATTACTCACCACTAAGCTATACAGCCATACACAGTGAAAAAAGGCTTTTCCCCATCTTCCCCTTTTTGCCATCAAAATCAGTTTATGTCTGGAAATTTCTTCTTTCAATCCCAAACATTTTTTCTCACACCGTTTCCCCTCAACCCAGGCTGACAATGATTTTAAGTATATTGATAACTACACTGGACAAGTTTGTGATGGAAATCGTAACTATGCTACCTCCACTCATACTTTCTCCTAGGCATTTTGTCAGATAGAAAATGCTGTTCCAAGGAATAAAACAAAGCATTACATATCCAAAGAGAATCTAATATGGCAGAAGCCTATTAGCAGCCACAGAAAAAATGCTTCTGGTTTTATGCCAGTCACTGAAAGTCTGGTTATCATTATGGACATATTAAAGCAAAGAATCAGTCCATTTACTTCTAAATTTAAACTTTAAGAAGTCCATGTGGTTTCTTTTCTGTTACATAAATGTCAACAAGCCATAATCTTTCCTGTTGAAAACAGATACTTAACATAAAAACAGCTGTATCAACCACAACCCTACCTAAATGTATTTAAATTAAAGGGTAACAATTGCTTAAATTGCCTCAATCAGGATGGATGTTGCTAACAGAGCAAGCAGTTTTTATAAAAAGCAAAATTAAAATCAACTTTCTCCATTTCTAAAAATTGCAGACACTGAGTTATTTGGTAATTGTTCATTCATTGCAAGGAAAATAACATTTTTAGCTGACAAGAATTTACTGAAAAATTCTTTTAGCTCCTAAACAATAAATTTTTATTATCCAATAAACCTCACAAAAGAATGCAAGAAGTTGCATTCCTTGTTTACTACACCCACCACCCAGAAAAAAGAAAGAAAGAAGAACAAAAAAACACAAAATAAACAAACAAAGCAAAGCAAACAAAACAAACCACCACAACAACAAAATCCTGCTATCAACACAACATGGAATTTCCTATGGTAAGTAGATTTGTGAGGCCATGGCACAAGAAATAAATTATTTTTAAATTAAATTGGTTTTGCTAAGAACACTGTGAAAATATCACAGCTTTAATCACAGAATAAACTAGGCTGGAAAAGACACCCAGACATTCCTTAAAGCTACATGGTATTTCCCCTTGGAACAATCCAGACTACTCCATTAATTCCCGCAGCCTTAACTTTTCAAAACTGCAGCTCACTACCATTTCCAATTCTGTAATTATCTTAAAAATACTGCTTCTTTTAAAGCTTCCAGTGAAACTCTTTTTATGCAAGTAGCGCTTGAAGTACCGAACTAACAGCAATCACAACACCACCACATCAGTCAGTCCAGTCAAATCCACTTGTTATTGGATTATTGGCATTATTGGAAGCATATTACAGGGCTACAACCTTTGAGAGGAGCCAAACAGTGCTCAAAGTATTTATGTTTCTTCTGCTCATAACATCAACAGCAACATGGAAAAAAACATGCTAAAGCCATGAAATGAACAGTCATCCCCTTAAGTGTAAGCTCAAATAAGTCAGAAAGCTGAGTTTTAAAATGCTGGCAGTGCACCCTCAAAAGGAAATGAAGAATTAACACTACATCAATTCCCTATGGTCAGTGGCCCTGCCAGTACTACCACTGCAGCCAGCCCACGGAGACTCCTGGCTCTCAGGAGCTCCCTGCGTGTCTAGAGTAAGGGACAGCCCAAACTCCAGCCTTACTTCTTGAAACAGGAGCCCAACAGTTCCCATAAAAAAAAAAAAAGTAACTAATGGAAGTGCACTGGGTGGAAAAATGATGTAATTTTGCCTTGATTTCATGTGCAGTACAGCAGCAGAAAGCATGTTATATTCAGCTGACAGCTGCAAAGTACATGATGAATGGGGCCAGCACTAAGGCAAATAAAAAGCAACCCAAAAAAATGGAAAATCTTTTCCTGTGAAGTGATGAAGACTCCAGGTCTGGCTCTTAAAACTTCAGCTTGTACCAACAACCACATCATCTGCAAACTGCTTACCAGCCCCCACACACCCCCGGAAAACAAAACTCTTTTTTTTTAACTTTAACTTTTACAAGTAATGTACAGTTCTGCTTCATATTAGCCTTTCTAAACTTTACACATCATGTAATTTAGGATTTAAGAACATAAAAACTGCAATTGAAGATCACAACTGTAGAAATGGCCCTCATTTCCTTAGGATGCAATCTGCAATGTTTTAAAGCAATCTCTGAAATAATTTTAAAGAAAGTGAAGTGCTCCTCACTGGCCACTTTCCACAGCAACACACCTATGAAAAAGCAAGACCCACCTAGAGTACTAAAGGAAAAAAACAGTACTTCAAAGCTTATGGACCATATTTTGCTCTCGGGTAGGTAGGTATAAACGTTCACGCATTGTGGCCAACACCATTATTTTGCCCTGTTACAGCTATAAATTACAACAACCGACTGTAAAGAACACTTTCGAAGAAATGTAAGAATTGTTCTGCTCACAGCAGTATGTGTTGAATGCCCTTTCATCAGGTTGCACAAGTGAGGCTGAGCATGGAGAATATTTGGCATAGGAACAAGACAAAAATAACTTGCATCCACTTTTTCAAAAGCTCTTGTGAAACCAATTGCCTTAATCCATGTTGAACAGGAAATGCAGTTCTGGTACGTCACACGCTACAATAATAAGATGCAGCTTCTGTATTTAACCTGCCTACATGACTCAAGGCAATTGTTTCCACTGCAGTTTATGGGATGACTTCAGTGTTGCCTATTATGAGCTGCAGTGGAAAGGAGGCAACATTCAATTCTTATTTTGTCCTTCTTAACTGTGAGTATTCCACTATAGACTGCCTTTGTCTTTTTAAAATTAATTTACTCCAGTTTTTGCTCTTTCTCCATTCTAATGCAGTCATGCCATTGCCTTGTGTTCCCTCAGCCTGTTCCATCACCATTCTACACATACCTCCACTTCACTTTATAGTCCTACAAAAAACAATTTGCAAGGTATCATTGCCTCTTCTGCCTTCAAAATTAGCAACAGAACAGGGGAACAGAGGAACAGATTTTAACCATCTAGCTGAAAACCTCTGAGGAAATCTACAGCAGAATTATGAAAAGAACCAAGAATTTTCCAAACTACAGTTTTAGTCTGAAAGATACTCCTCCCTCTTCTAAATACCATTACATTATTAGGAAATGTTCAAAAGGAATAGAAAACAGGTACTTAGTTGCCCTTTTTGCCTTTGAAACTTCTTCCTTTCAACTAAACATTGTATATGTGCAAGAGCAAGAGTATATACACAGACAAATGAATTCAGAATGACTCCCCAAATACAGCAGCTGTATTAAACTAAACAACCTATGTGTCAATAGTGTCAAAATACTGCCTTACATATGCACCCTTTCTGACATCAGTGTCTAAACTGAACCCTGCAAAGCCAGCTCATTTAATACTTTGCTTAAGATGTATTTGCCACTGCTAGATCTATTTTGGCAGCAAAATCTTGGCTGAGATACAACTCAGAAACACTGTACAATTCATTCTGCTGCCATCCATCTCACAAAAGAAAGCAGAAGAACTTAGTGAGTCATGTTAACAGACGTAAGTACATAGAAATGAATGTTATTACTGGTGGGAAACATTAACTTTGTGAGTCAGTTTCACATATTTCATCTACTTTCCTGTGAAAAGCACGATCTCCTTTGGCAGGAATACAATGTGATTTATTTGGATTCCTAAGTAGTGATATTTACAGATTAATTAAAGTGCTCAGAGACATCTTTGAAGTCTCGGAAAGAAGTCTCCCCTTCTGCTCAACAAATATACTCTTAATATTTCAATGGAATGTACTTTTACAAATATTTTCAGTTAATTTAGTAGGTATGGTCTGTAGGCCTTCAGTAGCAAGAAAAGAAATACTGATACTCCTGAACAAAGTTGATGTGATCATTGCTGCTCATTGAAGAGCTGGCCAATTCTGACCTTGTTTGCAGCTACTAAAATACATTATATGAAAAATAAAGTTTTTCCTGTATGGACTGATCCTGGCTGGATGCCAGGTGCCCACCAAAGCTGCTCTATCACTCCCCTCCTCAACTAGACAGTGGAGAGAAATGAGAGACTTACAGGTTAAGGACAGGGAGATACTATTCACCTATTGTCATCATGGACTAAACAGACTCAACTTAGGGAAATCAGTTTTATTTACTAGCAATCAAACCAGAGCAGGATAATGAGAAATGAAGTGAAACCTGAGAACACCTTCCCCTCACCCGTCTAGTCCTCCTGGGCTTAACTTTATTCCTGATTTTCCCTACCTCCTACCGCACAGCAGCACATGGGATGGGAGATGCTGGTTGTGGTCAGTTCATCACAGGTTGTCTCTGCTGCTCCTTGCTCCCCACAGAGAGGACTCCTCACACTCTTCACTTGCTCCAGCATGTGATACCTCCCACAGCAGACAGTCCTCCATGAAATTCTCCAAAATGAGTGCTTCCCACAGGCTGCAGTTCTTCACATACGTCCCTAGCATGGGCTCCTTCCATGAGGTGCATCCTTCAGGAACAAACTGCTCCAGTGTGGGTCCTCCTCGGGGTCACCAGTCGTGCAGCAAATCTGCTCCAGCATGGACTCCTCTCTCCATGGGGTCACAGGTCCTGTCAGGAGTCTGCTCCAGTGCAGGCTTCCCACAAGGTCACAGCCTCCTTCAGGCATCCCCCTGCTCTGCTGCTGGATCCACCTGCAGGCTGTGGAGGACATTTGCTCCACCGTGGACCTCCATGGGTTGCAGAGGGACAGCCTGCCTCACCATGGTCTGCACCACAGGCTTCAGGGGAATGTCTGCTCTGGCACCTGAAGCACTTCCTCTCCTCCTTCTGAACTGAGCTTGGTGTCTGCAGAGCTGTTGCTCTCACATAGTCTCAATCCTCTCTCCAGCTGCAGTTGTACAGCATTTTTCTCTCTTTCTTAAGTATGTTACCGCAGCGGTGCTACCACCACCACTAATGGGTTTGGCCTTGACCAGCAGCAGGTCCCTCTTGGAGCTGCTGGCTTTGTCTCTATCAGACACAGGGGAAGCTCCTAGCAGCTTCTCACAGAAGCCACCTCTGTAGCCCCCACTGCTACCTAAACCTTGACATGCAAACCCAATACAATTATTTTCTAGTGTTAATCTTTTATGCAAGCAACAGCTAAAGGGATGGAACTTAGTTACATGCTCAACTTAGTTACATGCTCAACTTAGTTACATGCTCAGCATCAGAAAATGTTTGCTTATCTTTGCTTACCATTACAGCAGGACCCTCCTGACTTTTCACTCAATCACAGTTAGAAGTTTGCCTCCAGTTAACTTTTTTATCCAATTACCAATAAAATTTTTAACAATCCCTTCAAAAGGAAGTCCTGTACCAGGACTTGTAATTGAAATCTATAACTAGACAGAGGTGCAGTGATGAAATTCAGAGAGGGAAAACCACACACTTTTAGGGCACTGAAGTTTAGCAGCTGCTGTTCAAAAAGTAACAAGGACATGGGATACAAAGAAATAAAAGGATAAAAGAAGAAACGAAAAAGGCTGAGAAAATTTCGCATCTCATTCTTTGAATAGGAAGACCAAAACTGGATATATTTAGTTCCCATCACATACAAGAAACTACACTCATCTGTAGCTTGAAGAGCTTGAATGCAATAGCTACGCTATTGTGTAGCTAAATTTACTATTACAACAGGATTCATTAGACTGCTATGAGGAAAAACAGATCCAAGTTCCAAGAAAAACTAATTACAAGTCCTCTGTTTTTAATTACATTAATGAACTGATATTAATCTCCATAGAAATGCTTAATTAATTCCACAAGAAACAAAACAAATAAAAAGCCCACATTCATTTTAAAAGACTAGATGAGCCTACAGTTTTAATTTATGACACAGAAATCTCTCTTGATTGCAGTCACCTCTTCAGATCAATCTCAAGTCACATTACTCAAACCATAAAATGGTAAGTAGGCTATAAAAAGCTACACTTATATCTACTGGTCTAAATACAGCAGTGCTCACACCACCACTGCCTTTGGCAGATTCCTTGACCAAGCAGCAAGTTATATGGAAAACAGCCTTGTAATTCCTCCAAGTCAAAATTAAGGCTTATGGTAAGAAGACCTTGGGAACAAGGCATATAGTGAATATAGCTTTAATGCGTCTTTTTCATCAGTGAAGTCCGCTGTATAAGATACCTTCAAATCAATGACTCCAGCTCTCTTCCTAAAACATGGTATTTCTATTAACATTCCTGTTGTCAGTGTAATAGCAAGTCCTTTAGTAAATAAAGATTCCCAAACCTTACAGAAATTTACAGCAATGACAATAAATATTTCTTACTCTTACTAGCTGAAGTTAAAGGCCTGCTTCTGCAGATCTTTATCTATGTGAATTATTCAATTAAAGGCAATTGGGAGCTATATCAAGGACTGGCAATCTGTAGTACCACAGTATCAGATGACCTTGATTAACCAGCGTTTAAACATAACCCTTCAAAAAAAAAGTAAGAAATCACAGCTTGCCTTGGACAAATGTAGTAGGGTAAGACAGGGCAATTATCTTTAGGCAGCTAAGAATGGTAGACAAAACAAAAGTGAGAAAAAATCCAAAATTCTTAGACTATCCTTTAGTGATATGCTTTTGGCACAGCATAGAAAAAAAAATGGATCTTTTCCAGACTGTACCTAACACAGTGCACTGTGCTAAGGAACAAGTTAAGGAACTGGACAACTTTATGGCCACTTGTTCTTGTTTAGTGTTATCTGGGCATTTTATAATCTCAGTCATACAGATGGTCACTTACCACATTTAAGCTGAAGCTCTCCTAAGCAGCCATAAGCATCCATGAGTTTTTCATATTGTCCTTTAATTGCATCCTTTTCTTCTGGAGCTGAGAAACAAAACAAAAGGCAGCAAATCTTAGTTTTCCAGTCTTTATAAAAGTTTCAGATTGCTATTGCCTACACTAACGCTTTCCAGTTGATTTTGCTCAGTAAATGCATTACAAAGGTAGGTTTGAAAGGCTTTAGGAACACAGCAAGTAAAAAGTGATGGGGCAGAAAGGCATAGGATCTCCACATTCTACCCTAGAAGAAAGAAGGGTGCTCACTACCTTTCCAAACAACATGATTATTAGTAATGTTCTTATTCTATGATACAGATGTCACATCAGTTTCAGAATACATAAAGGAATACACAAGCACATTTAAACTTTACACCAACCTAAAATAAGTACAAAAATAATAATTTATCTGGTCATAAGCTAAAATATAATGTATCTTTCCTTGATGTACAAAAAGAGATGGTTTCTGCTTTCAGATTCTAACAGTCTAATTTCAGATAGAGCTGCAATTTTTATGCAAGGAAAATAATGTGATGTAGGCACATCAGATGTTTTGATTGATATCTTACTGAAATCAGGTATGATTTCAATAGGAATTAAACATGTTTCAGTGAAGTAAGAATTAGCATGGCCCAACCTGTCACTGGTCACCTTAAAGTAAAACCAAAGTACTTCCTGAATGAGTAAGTCTGTGTTTTTTATATATTTCCCAACAAGGAGCGAGGTTAAACTCATGAATGAGGAAAACAGCCTGTATCCTCAAATGTCCTTTTACTTTTGAACCACAGATAAATAGCAACATGACACTTCAGAGGTTAGCTAATACTTTAAAATCTTATGCTCCTAATAAGCTTCAGCAATTTAAAAAAAAAATCTGAACTCTCTGGCATTAACTGCCTGCAATAGATGACAGAATAGAACAGAAAAGAAAGAAATAGACTTTTCTTTGTAAGCCTTAAGATGCAAGTAGCTCAGTGAGAAGCATGAAAACAAACAAATATCCTGTATATTGCTGACATTTTGAAGTGAAAAGAAGGACAATTCCACTTGCAAAATTCCTTAGCAGAGGCAACCCCCCCAAAGGAAATCAAAACACATTTGTCTCGGTTCTTGCACCCATGACAAATAAGGAAGACTTGTTAATTTTTTTCTTAATTTTATTTTTGCTATCAGACTTTCACAACTTATCTATTCTGCTTTCTTAGAAACACTGAGTGAATCAGGAAAAACTAGTAAAATGTTGATGCCACACACCAGAGAAACAAAACATACACAACAGAACGATTGTTACTCTGGACAGTAATGATCTAAATATTCAGTAACAGTACCACTTAAGAGCTCAGACTCTGGAAGCTCAATTCTCTGGCACTTAAAACTTCAGCAAAACCAGTTTTTTGATGGCTTCTGCACATGACACTGGCATGTATGGAAGCCACCAGTTTCCCAGGTCAAGACAGTGGCATCACATGCGCATCAGCTCCAGGCACAGGACTTTTCCAAATGCACAAACAGCTGTGTTTTGTCAGTACTGGTACAGAAATATGCTGTCATTCTGGGCAAGTCATTTGACAGAACATTTGCCTGCACAACAGCATCAGTACCAACAAAGCTGCCTACAAGGAGGCACAGGCTCCAAACACAAAACTCCAGAAGAACTCTGGGCTGCATTGCCACTCTTATTGGCTGGCTAACAACTTGCCAGTAACTTCTACCATATGGAAGATTCTGTTATTTATGCTAGGGTTCATTTTGCTCCCTGAAGCAATTTGGGTTCAGAAACCAAAAAAGTGACAGTGATCTTTTCTCAATACCTCCAAAGACTTAGCACGCTTAAGACTTCATCCATGGATAGTTTGAGAGGGGAGGAACATGCCTGTGGGTCACACACATGGAGAAGCCAGAATATTTTAGTGCATACAGACCACATCTATGTGGGGAAAAAGAATATCCCTTTGTTATAGATACTGATGGAATTTGAAGTCTCCTGTCCCATTACACTCCTTGGTGTTGCACAAACTCCTGAGATGTACAGTGATCACTGTCATTTGGCATGCATCAGGACAGGGGCCTCAGGCACCAGAGTTCAGGCAGCAGCTCCCACATGCTGCACCCCTCCATAAGGGCCCGTTTGACCTGGGGCATGACTCCTCTGTGCCGCAGAGCTTCTAGCCACCACGGCTCTGTCTTGCTCCATGCCCTGCAGGTGTGCAAGTGAGGATACAGGTATCATCCCTCCAACACTGGGAGGTCATTGCTGGATTCTGACAGACCCCAGCCATTTTTTTTTTTTTTTCTTTTTTGGAAGGTGTGAGGGAGAAGGAGGAGCAGACTTTGGTCTCTTCAGGAACTTGCTTAGTAAGGTTCCATGGGATATAGCCCTAGAGGGCAGGGGGGCCCAAGACTGTTGGTTGATATTCAAGGATCAC
>JANHGB010057931.1:0-43469 GCA_026283785.1 Coracopsis vasa
CAGGGGACTGGAGCACCTCCCGTATGAAGATAGGCTGAGAAAGTTGGGGCTGTTCATCCTGGAGAAGAGAAGGCTGCGTGGAGATCTCATAGCAGCCTTCCGGTATCTGAAGGGGGCCTGTAAGGATGCTGGGGAGGGACTCTTCATTAGGAACTGCAGTGATATGATGAGGGGTAGATTGGATATAAGGAAGAAGTTCTTTACTGTAAGGGTGGTGAGGCACTGGAATGGGTTGTCCAGGGAAATTGTGAATGCTTCATCCCTGGCAGTGTTCAGGGCCAGGTTGGACAGAGACTTGGGTGACATGGTTTAGTGTGAGGTGTCCCTGCCCATGGCAGGGGGGTTGGAACTGGGTGATCTTAAGGTCTTTTCTAACCCTAACTATTCTATTATTCTATGAATTTCAGGGACGGGGCAGCAACAGCTTCTCTGGGCAACCTGTTCCAGTGTCTCACCACCCTCATATAAATACATTTGCACCAAGCTTCCAGTAAGACAAAAAAAAAATATTTTTGCTAAACAAAAGACTTGGATTTATCCACCATCATGTAAAATACTTGAACTTTGGGTGGTTTTACTGGAGTACTAAGTAAACAGCTATTGAATTCATGTTTTCTTTTTGTCGGGGAACGGGAAGGAAACAAGCCTGATTAATGTGGTAAATACATTGTCTGACATGCATCATCCAAAACAATGTCCATTAAGGCTGACATATTTGAGCAAATACGTTTACATTAAAGTACCCTCAAAACCTGGAGACAGATTACATGAGGTCTGTAATGAATTACTGTGATAAATGTAACAGAATAAGTGACAGAGGAAAGACAGTGAACAAAATTATCTGTATTACAGGCTGTTTGTTCAGTAAAGTGAGGTGATGCACATCACTGAGGAGAAGTGAAAGTATAATCCAGAAGTTGCTTAAATGTCAGGCAATTCCTTGGATGCCTCTAATGCATTTAATGAAGAACAATATTCAACTGATAAAATGTATTTTGACCACAAAAGAAATCCTCTCTTGTCATGAAGTCTCAGTTCCTGAGAAAACAGCTTATCATTGTCACTGTTGATTCCTTTCACCAGGCCATTCATAGAAGTTGAGAAGAACCATTTAGTTGAATCATTCAATTACACATGATCAAATAAAGGAAAAATGATTGGCTTATCTTCCCCATCGCCACCCAGTAAAGCTGTGGAATACCTAGAAGTCTCTATATTTGATGTTGCTGTCTGTAAAAGCCATCAAACAAAACCAGTTACCACCAAATCTGTTTTCAGCCTGGGTCTGTTCTTATTTTGAATCTTCATGCTCAAAAATGTTACGTTTTGATACAAACTGTATAAGGTATTCTGTTTTTCATTAATGCTCTGTACATGAGTAGCAGTACAAGTACGCATGCAATTTGTACATCGATACAAAGCCTTTTGTGCATGTGGAAGCTGACAGGTAGGTGCTAAATCTGTAGACTGTGTTGCTTTAGTATATGTGTGCTTCCTGGGCTGGAGCTTTGAAATAGGGCTTAAGTGTAGCAGGCAACTTAACGTGCTCACTTGCTATATGTAACTGGCTTGGATGTTAATCCAAAGAACTAGGTTCCCAATTGCTAAAACAATGATGAATTAATAAATACGAAAATAAGGTGCTTGATTCTAGCAACATCAGGTTCCAAACTTCATTTAAAAAACCCAAACAAAAACACACACACACACACACACACAAAAAAAAAAAAAAAAAAAAAAAAAAAAAAAAGAAGCCCATACCAAACAAACAAAGAAGCCTCAAACCCGAGTGCCACAAGGAATCTGAAAGATATAGGAGAGACTCTCCTCACATTTCCTTATCTATCATGGTCTCACTGTCCTCAGAATACTTCAGATAGGAGGCATGTGTGAAAGTACACAAACAAAACTGAACTTGGCTCGGTAAAAAGCAGTTAAATTTTTACTTTACGTTCCTCAAAGTTTGCCATTTCATGCTTCCATCTAATGTCCAAAAGCATTTACATTTTAATGTAATTATCGAGCACTGTCCTTCCCTTTTTCTGATCTTCATTTTCTGATCCTTCAATACTATTGAAATTACCTGTGTCTGTTATTAACTTACTTTTCTGAACCACAGTAGCTAAAATGAGGCACCGCTGAGGGGAAATCTTGTTTAATAACCAGTAGGCATTGCAAAACCAACTGACAGTCCTGTGTGCAGAAATATACCCCTACAAGCACATAGGTTGGAGGTCCTCTTGCTCAGGGACTTCATCAGTTGAGTTTTGAATATCTTCAAAGATATTGTTCTAAATTTGTCCATGACCAATGCACCATTTCTTTGTGAAGCTTTACACAACACTTAGCATTCCTGTGTTCTTATGCCCTAATATTCATGTTACTGGAGATTTGCTGTGGTCATGCTGTTGAGTGGCCTTCCAGGATGGTGTGGAGTAGTATTCAGCATTTACCATTCCAGGACTTGCTCATAAGATACAGCTCACACTGGTGCATACAGCTAATTAAATATCCTCTCCTTCTACTGTGTTGCTCTGCATCTTTTCAGTGGAATTTTATTAATGTATGTTTTCTGTATGGGTGAGAAGATGAGCAGGGTACTCTGCAGAATGGAAAGAGCTGTGAGAGAAGCAGCATTATGTGGGCTTGGGCCACTAGAAATGGAGTGAGCTGTGCCTTCAGTACTATGCTCTTGACTCTAATTTGGCATTTGGGTATTTATGCAGGGAATAATTTTGGAATGATGGTCTAAAGGAGCCTATGATAATAGTGTGAAAATTTCTGTGTAATTTTCAAGCTATTGCTTACATTCCATGATGATGATGGAGAACCTTGCCAATGTGAATAGTAAGAAACTAACATCTATTAGTGTCTTCCAATTTATGTCAGCTTACCTTCTTCACAGTCTGGCAAAGACAAATCATTTCTTTGTACTTTAAAAGACAGTACACATAGCACCTGTCAAATCGCCAATTCTTCTGCAGCACCGCTGCAGCCTACTGTCTAGCTTGTCTTCCTTCTGTGAAGAGAATTAATATTTTGGATCAACACCTACTTATTAGCCACAATGATTTGCTGTTAATTTCCTTCTTTATCATTACATTTATTCACCCAGAAATACCAATTTTTATCAGTAGAACGAGAAGTGTGGCTTTTTAGACATTATCTATAGGATGCAGTCTAATTATTATTCAAGATACTGAGAATCTGCTGGTCTCATTCAGGCTTAAAATGTCAATTAAATAGGATTGTTGGGTTCTTTAGCTCTGAAGTTAATGCTTCTATGTTGATATACACTACTTTACGGTCTGGCCCAATCTCTATTAGTTTTTATCACTCAAATCAAGACTGTGGCTGATTATCGTACTTATCACAGGATAGTACATGCCAGTATTCTCTGTAGCAGTATAAGTCCTTCTATTTGAAACTTTTCTACTTTACGTGTTTTTTGCTTCTGGCTGAGACCATCTGTAGATGTGTGTATGTAGCTTCAGTCATGCATTTCCTATTAACTCTAATTCATATACCTGAAGTAAAATTGAGCAAACTGAAATGTGTTGAATTATTTTAAACATTTGTTTCAACTGTGTTCACATGGACTTTGTAGAATTTTTATGAAAAATACATTTTTGCATGAATTATCAATTGTATTTGAGCTGTACCAGCATTTGCCTTTCCAAATTCTCACTCTAATGATAGTATGCCTTTTTCTAATTTTGCTCTTGTCTTTGCCAGTTTTTAATTGAGTTTAAGGATCTTTGATTCATATCTTCAGTCAAAGACCTGAATTGTTGACATTTGATTATGCAATTAAACATGACAGCAGATCATCGAAAAACAGGCTTTTTAGAAAAAAGTAATCACTAGAATAGAGAAATAATGCGTATAGAATTCATGCTTATTTTTATTACTAGGTGAACCTGAGAATTTCTCAGTGTTTGGACAATCCACTATTACAAAAAGAAAAAGAAATCAAATATATTTATAGTGAATAATTTCCCTACTTCCTGTCTTTAACACACAAAGAGGTCCAGTATATTGTTTCAGAATGGACATTCTAACAATTTTTGTAGCACCATATAGCATTGCTTTTGGGTCGGTTTTTTTTCCTTGCAAAAAATAGACTTCCTGAGTAAAATCTCTGTTAATTCTTCTGGCTTTAAAATTGTGATGGTTTCTTATCAAATCCGGCTTGCATGCAGTTAGTTTCACAGTGATTCAGCTGGTTTGGAGGAGTTGAATGTGAGTACCAAAGTGGAAAGATTAGAGTTCACCTAAAAATTTCTCAAAGGTCTCTGTGCTCACTCTGTTAATGAGTTTTCACTTCATTAATTAAGAAATAAAATCAGTCTGTTTCAGGTGTGCATGTGTATTTGTAACTGTTTATTAGTAGTGCCCTTAAGTAAAGCCATCTGCAGGGCAGAACTAAAAATAAATTATTTAAAGCCTCGTTTAATATTCATGTGGCTTTAATTTTGTACTAATAAATAAAAAGCAGTGATGTTACTAAAATAAATATAGTATGTGCTTCTGTGCGTTTTCAAGACCCAGAACTTCCTATGCACTTTACTAATTGGTGTGTGTTTACCAGAGACGGCATTTATGCTTAAAGCACTATTCCTAGTCCTGTCTGCTGGAAACAGAAAATAATATCTCAATGTGAGTGAAACCAAACTCAAATTTATAAGAGAGTTGTTTAAGAGCAGGTAAATCAGTGGTTCCATCCTGTTACCCTTCAGTGCTTCAAACACACTAGTCTGTGAACAGAAACCCTGAATGGAACAACCAGATTCCAGCAGCAAATGCGCCCTTGGACACTGTGTGCAGCCTGTGTATCTGAGATACTAAGTGTGACCTCTTCTCTTTTGTAACTGCAGTCTTATGCAGTTATTCACAAACCAAAGTTAAACCAGCTACCTCTAATAATATTAGCAAAAATAACAATGCTTCTTACAAGTATTTTGCGGCTTGCTATTCATTCCTGAACAGCCTCCAAGGAAGCTAAAGTATTTCTCTACCCAAGCATTATTCATTCAAGTGATTGCAGGTTGGTTAAATACTGGTTGCCAAACTCCTAGATTCTTTATCCCTATGCTATCACTGTGTAATTGGGAGGTGTGATTGGCTTTGTGTTTTAATATGAAGAACTGAGGCATAAAGAGAGAAAGAGATAGGCCTGTGGTTACATGGAAAAGGCATGGTTGAGGCAGCCCTTAGCTGGCACCTGGGTAAATAGTAAACCATCTTTTCTTCCGTTTTGCTGCTTACAGGTACAATTTCTCTAAGTTGGGATCATGCCTTTCCTATTAGAGAATAACAAATGAAAGGAAGCATCAATCCATGCCTTGAATGAGCAATCCCCAGTAAGATATTCCTTAGACAGTGTGCAATTGTTGGCTCTCAACCTTTATATTCCAGGGTTCTAGGGGAAACAGAAGGCTATTTGCAGTGAAAAGGCCTGGAAAAGCCACATTTCTGCATTGCGACAGACCTGTTGCTTCCCTTGGATTCACACCTTGCATCAGATGTGAAGACTTTCTTTCTTCTCAGCTATTACTCATCTATAAGGATTTCTTAAAGATAGCTGCAGATCTGTAAGGCTGATTGGCAAGTGCAGGGGTAAAACCAAAGGAGGACATAGAGCCAAAAAAGAGGGATAGCTCCCCAAAGTATTTCTGGGCTGGCCTCTTTGATAGACAGGCTGCAGCTGGACTGCATTCAGTTACCTTTTACACAGAGCTTAAGGTTGCTCTTCACATGACTTACAAGTGTCAGTATTTCTTTTCTAGTAGGACTAAAATTTTATCTATTTCTAATATCCTGTCTCCCAAGAACAGTGAGTAGATTTTTAGAAAGTATAACAGTGTAATATGGAGAGATCAGCCCAGATGTCATCAGTTGTGGGACTTCTCTAACTGGAAGCTGCATGTAGACTTTAATAGACACTGAGAGATGTGAAGTAGAAAATTCTAAAAATTATCCAAGTTCTTTTTCCAACTCATTTAAAGTTTTGTTCTTTGTAACAACCCTGTTCCAAGTAGCTGGCCACCATTCTTTCCGAGCATGCAAAGAAGGAACCTAAATGCCTGGAGGGGGGGAATAGGAAGCACTTATTACAAGAAAAAAAAAGTCATAGATAACTGCCAAATTGGAGTACAAGATTGCTAGTACTCACTAATAATTAAAACTAATCTTTTGACTTACTAATAGAATTGTATTTGAAAGTGGGACTGGAATTAAAACGAAGTGGCAGTTTTCTGTTTCAACTCAGAAGATAACATTTCAAAGATGGGATTTCAGTCATGGAAGACTGTGAAGACAACTGTAATTTGTTGGACAAATGACACTGATGTTGATGGGTTTTGCAAAAAGAAAAAAGCTTGACAAGGAAGAAGCAATAGAAAGAACACTGAGTCAGTTGGTAGAGTCTGCATTTAGTGTGTTGGTTATTATTATTGCTATTATAAGTAAGCTTAAATTCTAATCCAAGATTGATGCAGCCGTGAATGAAGTTCACTTCTAGATCCATCATTTGGAAATACACTGCACGGTCCTCCTCCCATTTACTCTTCTTTAGTATCCATTTGAAATAATTCCATTTCACCAGTGCAGTACTCATGAGAGTATCAGAGCTGTGAAAACTTGTGTCTTTTCTAGTTGTACCTAGGAATAGCCTTCAGGGTTTTTTAATTTTGCATACTGGTTGCACTTCAGATCTAGATAGAAAACAATAATGCATTCATCTTTGACTAATTGGATCAAATTATGGTAAAAACCCAGAAGGAATAATCTACTTAAAATTGACATTGATGTGGCAGAAATACATTCAATTTTTTGTGGTTGCTTTAGCATTGCAGATGAAGAGAAGGATGTGCAAATAAAGAGATCTGGTTTGCCATCTGTAGTTTAAGTTCTTCCTGCCAATGCCACATGTAGCTTAAAGATGTTTATTAAATGATAATGCAACTTTGCAGAGACCTATTTACATTTGAAATATTCTGAAAAAAAAAAAGAAAAATTCATAATAATTTGGCATGTTTCAAAATACCAGAAAAATTATACTGCCTTTGTGTTTCAGAAGAAAACAACTTACATGTTCTCTGGTTCCCTGTGTCAGCTTAGTAGATTGTCTTGAACTTTCTAATGCAAAGAAAGGTAATCTGGTAGAATCTGTGTATTCTGTTACTGATGGGAATTGTGCCCTTTCATCTTCAGTATCCTAGATACTTGCTGAAGAAAGCCCATTCAGTGTTACATATTTCTCAAATCCTTCTTTCAAGGCTTGAGTCCGTGCTTCTAAAAACAGCTTGCTGGAAATTTCCCAGTGAAACTGTTCTTGATACAGAACTATTTTTGACTATTTTTTTTCCTGAAAATGTCTGTTTTCTGTGGAAAATTCTGGTGGTTACTAAGGGTTTCAGCTGAAATTTGTGTCAATCATGTGCAGTTTTGTAGGCCAAAACTTGAAAATTTATGTGAGGAAGATCTCAAACCAGCTGTAGTGGTAAGCACAGGGGAGAATTCCACATTTTTCATGAGATGGGATGCTTCTTTGAAAGAAAATATGTCCCTATGCTACTAGCATTTTACATAGAAAGCTTGATGTATGTTTTTGACCTAAAATGTAGTTGTCCTCTTTGTTCCTGTTTATTTTTAGCGTTAAGATAGATTTGTCATCAAAGTAACATAAACACTTCTGTAACTTTTCCATCTCCAAATAGAAACTGTTAGTTTATGTCAGTCATTTGAAAATGTAGATAATGTCTGCTTGTAGTAACTGCATCTGATATCCACCAGTCTGTTTCATTAGTAATATTGTGGTTCTACCTGATGGGGAATGACTGAGGTTATTGGGCTGATTCTGGAAACCCTGAAACCCCTCAAGCAGCACTGAGAGGTGCTTGCCTTTTGTCAGTCACGGTAGAGAGTTGATAGAGAGGCAAAACTTTACTTTCAACATAGTAGGGGCTATAGTTATTTCCTCTCAGGACCTGTGAGTCCTTCCCTGTGTGCTAACACCCAGAAATGTCTCCTCTTACAATGTTTAATTCAAAGTGGATGAATTGCCTGACCATTTTGAGTGACATTGTATATGTACATAAGACACTATACCTGCTTAATAGAATTTTTGATTGATGCCTGATTTTGTACCTATGTGGGTAAACCTTTGGATCTTGTAGTTTCCTTAAAGATTTATGGATGATTTAAGCATCATAATAAAAATCACGTATTGCTTTAACTAGATGATCAACATAACTGTGATTGAATATGTAGACTTCTTTAAAGTATAACAGTCCCAATGTAAAGAAAGACCTGGTATGTGATTTATGAATAGACTAAGCATATGTGAAACACTTTCTAAGATAGAACATTATAAGACTTTATTAGAATGTGAGTGTTTACTTTATCTGAGGAAACATTTTGAAACACTCTCCAGTTATTCAGTTAAAAGTTCGTTTACAATAACATGTGGCATTATATCCCCCTTAGTAAAACCATCTTTTCCCGTTGTTAAAGAAATGTTTATCAGTATCTCTGTTTAAAAGCTATGTCATCACATTATAGCTTCTACTATATAAAATTCATTAAATCTCTTGGATATGTGCTAGTACTAGTACTCAGCATAGGTTTTCAGAAGTTCAACATCAGAAAGACTAACATGTACATAATCTGAAAGTGGGACACATTTTGATCCGTTGCTTATTTTGAGTAATACCCTATTTTGCAATCATCAGTGTAGAACTTAGACTGAGGAAGCCTGAACCCACGTTTCTTGTGTTGTGCTGGAAGCAATTCCCTTCATGGTAGCTGACCTGTGGGCTTTTTTTCCAAAAAAATTTGATTTTTCTTTCATAAGCATTGTACAAAAAGAGGAACAGAGAAGAGTGCCGTATGACAACATAAACCAGCATGGTACCAGCTCAGACTGAGAACTCTCAGAATGACCAATACTAGTGCCTCTGAAGAAACACAAAAGCAAGGTCAGCAGTCAGCTTTCCTGGGTATTCTCTCCCAGTCTCCACAGATTTGTACCAAAAATAGTTTCTGAGCTAGAGGTGGTGTTTGTGGTAGCTTTGTGGCAAATGTTTCAGAAGAAATAGAAGTTGAAAAATAAGTAGGTTTAACAATCTGTTGCTGGTATGCAAAGTGCGTTTTTAAATGATCTATGCTCAGGAGAATGCCCGGAAAGACTTTAAAGAATTCTATGTTGTCAGTGACCTCTGTTTACTTCTAACTCTAACATTGCCTGTCAGAGGAAGATGTAAAAAAAACACAGAAGGAGCTGCTATTGTAATTTTTGCCAGTGATCTCATTTTTAGAATTCCTTATACCTACCAGCCTGTGTGTATGTCACTTTTCTGTTCTCCTCTTGTCCATGCCCTCAGAATGGTGCACAATTTTTAAAGATCCTTTTTATTCGCTCTAATTTGGGTGCTGTCTCCATGATGAAAAGGTCTTTATGGTTTACTGATACCAGAAAACTCTGGTAAAACAACAGAGATGTTGGAATATGCCAGTGCCTGTCCGATTGTTCAAATTACCATGGTGTCCAGATGATGTAGGACATGAACTGCTTGATTATCTTGCCTGTGAAAAATGTTAAACCTAAAAATTTTGAGAACTAGGGAGTTCAACAGACTTTTAGAAGACTCTATGCAGTGTTAACTCTTTTTCTTTAGTGGCTAAGAAGCTTCTCAACATTAAAGGTCTTCCTCAAATTGTCCCTAAAGCTCTTACAACACCCTGTCACCAGAAGTTTCTTGTGCAGTCAGGAGTTTCTTGATCTGCAAGAAATTTCTCTGAATTCTTCCTTATTTTTGCTTTCAGTTTTGAGAAATACTTCTCTACTGTAGGATTTGTAGGATCTTTGTTTTCTGCCCAAACTCAAATCCACATGACAGGAGGGAAAGAAGGGGTTATTTCAGTATTTCAGATTTTTTATTGTAGTCGATTGTTCAGTAAAATGGCAGATTGCGTGTCTATCTGTGTCCACTATAAAAACTAATACCATTGTTGAGCTGTTTTCTTCCCTGGCAGGGAAAATGGGGACAAAAACCTCTGAATGAGGCAGAGAATTTGGCTTGTGTGCCAGGAAAAATTTGCAAGCAAAAGCAATTACGCTTATATGTAACTCTTTTCAGACTTTAATGTTTTGCAGAATCATTTTTCATGTATTGAGTAGTACTGTTGCAGCATTGGAGATTTAACTTTTACGTATTTTCATTATGTAGTCTTGTGCAGCTCTTGCTGATAACACTCATTTGAAGTGTCAGTGCAACTGATGAAATCAGATGGGCCATGAACCGTTGGGTTTGAAAGCTGTCACTGAGATGTATAACTATATTTTTATTTTGCAGTTGCTTCATGAAAGTTTAAAAACAACACAAAATAATGTATATTCATTAATTCAGTAATACAGATTGTTCCAAGATTGTTTTTTATCTGTATAATATAGCTTTAGGGGGAATTAGTTACTTTTGTTAGTGAAAAATTAACATCAATAAAGAATTTTGTGGTGCACTGTCTGGATTTAAACTAGATTTTTGAGGATTACTCAACATAGTTGAGTCACAGCATTTTTCAGAAATGTCTTGTGTCACAGTGGGAACTGCTGAGCTTTGGGCATGCCCTTTTGTGCTTGTTCAGAATTTAAAATTAGTGACCTGTTTCAAACATCTGTTTTCCACCTGGTGCATTTACTTTAGCATGGGTAAAGTCTCTATGAAGGAAGACTATAATCAATTAAAACTCTTTTTCCTTTCAATTAAGTACGACATTGCTAGTCTGCTCCTTCATCACTCTCCCAGCTGCTGGCAACATCATGAGACTATTTTCTTGCAAGTATGACCCTCAGTATTAATTTATCTTGATCTTATGCCACTGCTTCTATGGACAATTCCTAGGCATACGCAAGGTAAGAGTGGGCAAGACAAATTCTTATGTCATTTTAAGAAACAGGACCTTAGAAGATAAAATAGGAAGCATCTTCCAGTGATCCCTGAGCAAAAGATGTAGCTTTGCTGTTCAGTATATGTTTTGATTCTACTTAGTTTTTCTTGTAACAATGAGGAGAGAATGAGTTTTTAGTTTCTTAGAGAATGCTCAGAAAGGACATAACACCACAAAATCATTCAGACTCCCTGTGGAAATGAGTTGCAAAATCAGATCCAGTGTTAACTGTGTGGGCAGTAGAGGAGAGACTCCGGATTTTTATTTTTAGGATGTTCTTTTCTATAGTGCTTCCAGTTTACTCCATGTCTCTGTTGAAGAGCTCCGCCTCTCCAACATGACTAGTGCTGCACTAGTCCTTCTTCTGGTCAAGAGGCAACCAATGGAAGTCCTTTCTTATTCTCTATTTTCCTTTATTTACTGTCACTGATGGTCATTAGCTGAAGCATTACCTGTGCATGAGCTAGCACACTGTTTAAGCTTGGTTATCTACAGAATAAATGACAAGGTCAGACACCTAGCATTTTAACTTACTTTTCTGCACTCTGTTATATCCTGGAAGGAACAGTTCACTATTCAAAAGCAGAACAAAAATATATTGAGGGATAAATAAGTAGAGTAAGGGTTCAGTGGCTGGGATACCTCCCTTTGATGCAGCAGAACCAAATATAAATTCCCTTCTTTTTCACATTTCCTGGATAACCTTCAGCAACTTCTAAAACAGTTATGGCACATCAGGCCGAAAATGTGATGGAAAATGTAGTTGCTAGCTAGCCATGGCTTCCAACCTCATCTCCTCTTACCTGTGGAAAGAATTGGGATGCAGTAATTGTGTGGAGGAAATCAGAGTCACTTGTTGCACTTTTACGAGATGGCTAGTTTGTTTTGCTGTTGCAAATGTCCTTTGTATGATTTATAATTTTTCTTTGATCCTGAGCGAGGAGAATAAGGTAATGAGGACCATGTGAATATAGACTGCTGCTCTTTTGACAAGAACCAGAAGATTTTTTAAATAGAGATTTAATTTATCTTTAATTTGCCATCAAATAAGGCCCATTAAGATATTAATGGAAAATGACCACATTAATGTTCTTATTTCAAAAACAAATAGGCAAAACGTGTAGAGGAGAAATATTTCTGAATTTCTGAGAGTATTAGAAACACTGCAGAGGAAAAAAATAATGAAATTTATTTGACAGAGGACTGCTAACTACAACAGACTAACAACAAATAGGTATATCATAAAAAAAATCAATACTCAGGGACACAGAAGATAGAGATGGGAAAGGTATATTAGGTCATATTCTGCATCTCCTGCTAGAATGTAATTGTTCACTGCAGTATATCTTTTATCTAGTGTAGCCTTAAATTGCTTAAAGCAAAGGAAATTCCTCTACTTCCTTTGGGAGTATCTGCCACAGACTGAAGATCTCACTGTTAAGGGATGTTTCCAAACATTTAACCTAAATTATGCTCATTTTCCAACCGTTAGTGCTGAAGTTCCCTCCTTGGTGCTTATACCTCTCAGAAGGACTTTGCCATCGTAGTCTCTTTATATTGTTTGCTAATTATGCAAACAAAAGGCATGTCTCTGGAAATCAGTAGATAATGACAGGGCAGGGTGGTGCTCTTAGATCCTAGTTGCTAGAATAGCAATGTGCACATATCTACGCTTTCATCTTTCTCTGTTCTATGGTTAGTAGAGCACCTTTCCAGTAGGATGAATAAGCTGGAGGGCTATGGGTGACCATAACTGCTTCCAAACCAAGTATGTAATGTATTCCTGTTTGGCATTGTGTTAGGAAGTGTACCCTTAACCCAAATGGGATATGCAAAACCAAAGCGTAACAAGTCATGGCTGTTGCTAAGTTTTTCAGGACACTTTGAGAGACAGGTATCTCAGGTAGATCTTAATTTTGTGTAAGAATAAATGGTACATTTTGATAAACACCTTCTCGTAAAAGAAACAATTAAGCAGAGGTATGGAGAGGTCAAGCTTTTGTGGAGTGTGAGTTTATGTAGGAAAAAATATGTTACATTACTCAATGCCTCATGCTGGTACTCTCCAGACTTTCTGTGGGCCTTCGCAGTAAATAATTTGAAAATTCCAGCTGTAATCACTTTCCAAAACATGCCCTTCTTATTCATTATCACACCGTAACTCTGAACCAGGACAATTTCAGTATTTTGGCATCTGTTAGTTTAACACAAGTGACAGGTAACAGCATACAAAATGAAAAATGTTTTTTCATTGTTTCCTTGAAACCTTCTCTTGAAAATGCATTTTTTTTCCGTAGACCCCTTCACTGTCTTTAAATACTGGTGACACCTTTAGCTCCACCCTGTCACACAATTTTCCTGTATCTCAGAGTCTTGCTGCCAGATGAGGACGCTGGACAGTGGGATTGGAACTTTCCCCCTCCCTGACTCAGGGAACCGATCTACAGGGCGACATGTTTCTAAGCAAGATTCAACTTTGCAAATAGAAGTCCTTGCACAGTCTGAGCAAGTTCTTCTTTCAGCTCCTTCAGTAAAAGCCAAAACTCTTGAGCGAGAAGTGCCTTCAACAGCTAAGAGCCAGGAGTCTCTGGAAAGCATAATTAGTCACTCAACATCTGATCCTGCCATGACTGCCAAAGGTATACGACCTTTTCAAAGTCGCCTTCCGAAACCAGCTTCCTCAGGTAAAATGTCAATTACACTGAAAATCACATTATTTCTGCCCTGATGTCTGTTTTGATTAGCAGAAGTCCTATAATAATGACAATTGATAACAGAAATGTTAAATGCAGAGCAGAAGATGTTCTTTTTATGAATGCATAAGGTTAAGAAGTTTGTGACCTGAACTGTATGGAAATTTTGTTACACATAATGCTTATCAGAGAAAGAAAAATGTGTTAAGTACTTAAATCCTTTTCTCAAGAAACAGTACTTGAAGAAAAAACATATGCCAACCTTGAAATTTGACTTCGGAAAGAATGCAGATGATCAGCAATATTCAGGATGAGACTTTGCAGCAAAGTATAAAGCATAGTCATGTTGTGACGTAGAAAAGATGCATTCATAGAGACTTGCTTTTGAAACCAAACTTGGTCTAAAAATTCAGTTGGCCTCAATGCTAACAAATATATGGCCTGGACCTCAAATAAGACTCTCATTACTTTACTACATTATACAAATACATTTCTATAGACGAACCTTACTTTCACTCATCAGCTGCACGCAAACTTTAAACTATGAAACAAAAACTGACAAAGGAATAAAAGGTATCTAGGAAAGCACCAACAAATAACTTGGTATTAGTTATAGTAAATGGTTCCATTGAAATCTGCATTTTTTCATAAACACACGACCATTTATATATGTTTTTGAAGGGTTTTGAATTATCGATATGTATGTCAATAATGATAGAAAACATTACATAAAGTGTTTATAACAAGGAATTTTTCATAGCATGATAGATATGGTACAAAAAGCAGTAAAAGTAATTGGTTTAATGGGGAAGGGTATTTTTTTATCTTGACCCAGTGCAATGTTGTGTATTTATTGGGGTTATGGTTGCTAGCACTTTGTCAGTGTATTTATTGCTTCTATAAAAGTTGTGAGTATTTAACTTGCATAAATCTGCATCAGTCTAAGAAAGTTTCCATGTAATTAGCATGTAAGGTTAAATATCAAATTTAAGCTTAGTTTAAGGCCATCAAATATGTATTCTGCTAATGAGCTGATGTATATTGAGCCTAGGAGGAAAAAAAACGTCTTTTATGTGTTCACAAAATGCGTAACAGAAGAATTCTAATTAAACATCTTAGAACTTAGTTGATTTAGCAATATTCCCAGTGTGGTATTGTAATGGTATAATAGACTGCAAACATGCATCATGTGCTTCATTGCAGACTCCCCTACTTGTTTCAAATAAAATCTAAATAAAGTATATTTTAATACTTAGTATTTTTAAATGTACTGTTAATTAATGGTACAGCTAAGACAGATTCAGAAGTGAAATCTTAGTTATAGATTATATGCTACATGCTTCAATAGCTTCATGTGTGACCTCAATTCAGCAGTGTGCTATACAGTCCATGATTAAACACTGTCATTATAACAAATTGAACAGAAACTGCAAGCATTGAATTGCTTCTTAAGAAATCAGTAGCAGTAAGATTGTTCTGATCTCACTGCACCAACCTTGTAAGGTTTGTATCTTAATTAAATTGTCATGAAAAGATGTTAAAAAAAAGTAGTATACATCAGATGGTGGGGTCAACTCATTCTTTACTAGAATATTTTAATTCGATTATTCTCTCCCTCACTTTCTCATCCAAATTACAATTACCACTTTATTTCATATGCACCATATATCTTCTCTGATGTTCCGATTTTGCATAGTGCAAATATAGCAAATAAAAAGGCTAGCTTTCTACTAGAAAGGTACTTGTAGTTATAATTATGGTAAAAGACTGTTCTCTCTCTGAGAACATAAAATAGCAAAGCAGATCCTACAATGCCTAGAAGTAGTTATTGAATGTTGTTTCTTATTTGAAAGAGTATATATTTGAAAACTAATAGAAGGATTTAAATTCATGCTTTCCTCTTCTCTTGTTAATAGGAAGAGGCTTTGGACCAAATTCTGCCATTGTGCTTCTTAGAATTATTCCAGTATGTTAGTAAGTTGTTCCTTGGAGTAGTAAAATATTATTTGACATAATGACTTGCCCTCAGTTTTTACTGAATTATGATTGAAGCAATGTCAGGAAGATGCTGATGAGACCTACAATTTAGATAATGCCTCTCTTAATTCAGGAATAATTAATCTTGCAAAGCAAAGTGAACAAGAACCAAATTCTGTGACCTCTGCCTCATTAAAGCATACTGAAGAAATTGTGGAAAATAGAGTTCTTCCAGAGTGGACCACCAAGAAAACTGCTGAAACAAAGGTATAAGTTAAGAAGTGTCATTTATTAAATGAGATATGTATTGTGTAAAGAAGCAGAAATGGTGAATGGTTTTAATATAGTAGGAAGAGTAACTAGCAATCATAACAGCTACATTTACTTTCTTGCCCTTCATTTGCAGTCCATTATTTATTAATAATAATAATACAGCTCCTAGGGGTACTTTGCCATCACGGTTTACAAACATGTTTTAATTAAAATCCTCACAGGCATTTTATAGACAAAGAAATGGAGACCTTTTGCCCTTTTTTTCTCTTCAAGAAACTTGATTTCATTTGTTTTCTTTACATGAGATTCATATCACATTTTTTTCTCCGTGTCGAGGTTTCCTTGTCTGTATGGCCATGTGTATGAGTGTTTGAGCAGATGTGCTGTGACAGTATTGTGAACAGGAAAATTCTTACATGTTTCTGTATGGTTTTGGTTAATCCCTGGAATGATCTCTCTGTCCTTCATTCCTGTCATGAAAACTGCAGGAAGAATAAACAGGCAAATGCCTGTGTAAAAGCTACTTCTGATGCTTGTCAAGTTATTCACATTCAGGAACGCCAGGCTGTCAAGCCCCATGAGAACTATAGGGTCAGAAGGTCAGCAAAGAGAGAAAAAAATTTATCAAGAAAGTGGGTGTTAAGCAAGGAAACTGTCAGACTGCTAGCTAATAAGTCTTACATTACAAGAGGCTAAAAATATTTTGTTGCAGAGCTTTTTTGCATGTCTGCTTTATCCATGTATTTACAAAGTGGGAGCCCTAGTTTCCTTCAGATACCCTCTCCTGAGGCAGTCTATGCCAAGGATGCACAGAACCTCTGGGCCAATCACAATGGGGTGCTTTTCCCACTCATTCCAAGTCAGGCTCATGTCAGCCTCCAATACAGTTGGCTGTTAGGATCCCCCTGCCACTTCAGAAATACAGAAATGGGTTCTGCCCTTTATAGCTTAATGGCATTAGGGTACACTGTGAATCTATCTACTACAGCCTTATACTCCTGTGGGTCTGATGTGCCTATATTTTTATGACTCATGCTCAGGATATTTAGAACAGAAATGGGGAGATAGAATTACTTGTATGTCATGTCATTGAGAAACTAGTAGTGAATCCTCTGTAGTGCAGTAGTATTGGCCTCCAAGTAACAGCCACATCAGTGTGATCTTCGCCATGAACTGGCGAATGACCAAAATGAATGACCATTTCTAGTCCCAAAAGCATCTTAACACAAAACGTGTTACTGCTAATTAGTCTGCCTAAGAGTGAGGTCAGTGTGCACATAGCTGGTATATGAGTGTGTCTAAATGGCTTCAAGACTACAGCCAGGCAAATGTTAGGCACAAGGGGTGTGAATTTAGGAAGAATTTAGATTTACTGGTATAGAAAGCATGAATATTGTCTACTGGCCCTCCTAATTGTCTCTAGAATTGCTAACAGCAAACCATTTGTTGTGTGATAATTTTGCATGTTACAAATACACTCTGTTAAACATATTTGAGAAGTTTAAAATTGAACTTGCTAGGTGAAATTATCTAAGGATGTTGGTAGATTTGAAAACAATGTTACAGTGAAAAAAATGGTAAAATCTGGGGTGTTTCTGCCAAACTAACTGAGGAGACTTACCAGGACAAGAATGTGTTATTTCCCCCATGTCAGATTGATGATTACTTACTTGAAGAAAAAGCGGTTAGTTAAATGGGTATTACAGACTTTTTTCCAGTTGAAATATCCATGTATACTGCATGATGAATATAAAATGTTCCACTCTTAATACCATCTTCAGCGTTATTTTTATATATATGCATAATCTAAATAATTGCAATACCCTTATTTGTACAGGACAGAGCTCTTAGAGTGTGTACTTACTCTGCAAGCAGCAGTGACACTGAACTGGAGCCAGAGTATGAAACAAGTTGTTTTGGAACTGCAGAGGAGACTTTTGTAGAGTTAACAAAGAACAACAAACAAGGTAATTGAAAATCTGTACGTAAAAATGTGTATCATCTCCACTCTGACTCAGCAGCAGATAGTGTCCTTTATTGAACTTTCTGTCTAGTTTTCACTTTCTACCCCCAGATCTTACTTCAGTCTAATTTTCCATTAGCTTTTTATTACTTTTTGCTTTTTATTATGTACATATCTTTTTTTCCTTTCTTCCACAGTTTTTGCTAGCAGGGGGTTATTTGTAGGTTTTTATGCATAAATCCCTGCAGTGTAAGTAAAAAGAAGTCTTCTGTTACATTATTACAAAATAGAAAAGGTGACTATAAAGATAACTTCCTTTTTTTTCTTTTTAATTATATTAGCCAGTTGAAATAAAGCAATGATCAAGGCCACAGTTTTCCAGTCTCTGTATCAAAGTGCCAAAGCGGAGTGTCTCCCATTGTCCTCCATGTAAATATTGCCATTTTCAAGTATCAAAACTTTTGCAAGAATTGATGGCAATTTGGAATTTACTGAATTCCAGTAGGTAAAAGCACATTAAGTGAAGTTCTTGAGACAATAGTTTTGTGTGCTTAATAACCCAAGAAATTGCTGTCGTCTTGACCACTGGCTTGCTGTGCTGCAAGCTTCCTTTCAAGGCAGATGTGAGCTGTCTGAGAGGGGGAGGAAAGTGGAGCTGGTATCCTTCCCTACACAGCTGATGGCTTCCCTGCAGGAGATAAATTCTGACAAGTGCAAAGGCCAGTACAGGGTCTCACCACCACTGAAGCCCTCACAGCTTAAGCAGTACTTCAGTGATTCATAGGGTTTGTGCTGAACCCTCTGCACAGCAGTGAGCTCAACCTAGCAGACATTAGCACCTATAGTAGATACCGCAGTGAAGAATGTATTAAAAATGCCATGGATGGCTAGGTACTGTTGACAAACACACTGTGCTGTTTAGTGTCTGCTGGGAGGTGGATTTAAAACATTTGGCTTTTTCAGAGCTAATTCATTCTTTGTGATTCCACCAGAGAGAGAGCAGAGTAGGAAGCCAGGACATTTATTTACATTACATTTTATTACATTACTCCTATAACTTTCTATTTTTAATCTGTATGAAATGTTGCAAAACATTTAAGTCAGCCCATAAACACTTCTTTTTACAGGTTTACACATCATGTTCTAATACAAGAAAGATGTGTTTTGTTAAAGAGATATGTAGGCACTTTTTTCTGTATTGATCACAATTTGCAAAAAAAGGGTTTTATAGTGTGTAAACAGTTGCATTAAATGGTGGCAGATTCCAAGTTTAATGATTCCTAAGGATGACTTGAAGTCACAATTTTACATTGAAAATCATTAATTTTGTGTGTATGCCTAATATTTTGGGCTTGTAACAACTAAAAATCATGATTAAGACAAATAGAAAATTATAAAGCATTATTGCAAAAGTATTTCTGCTGTGGTCATTCCTTATGGTCAGGATTTCTGTTCTATGCTCTATAAATGCCATTCTCACATCATATTAAGATCAATACTTTATTCTGTGCTTAAAGATCTTAGCTTCCTTATGCCCACAACTCAGAATATCCATGTGAGGCTGAGGCATAGACTGCGGCAAACCAATGCATAAAGAATATTTTTATATGTATAGATAATTGTATTTATTAGATGAGTCCCCAAAATATTGATGAAATTTCATTGGTTGAACAGTTATAATGTTGGAGTGATTTTAATTTTCCATTTATGAGCAGGGAACAGAAAGACTGACAGACTGAGTGTCCGATGCAAAGGCTATTAAAAGTCAATGATAAGACCTTCATTAATTTAGTGAGCTTTGGATGAGAGTCCCAGTACATAGCCCAGTGTTACAGAGAAGGTCAGTAGAATAGCAGGGAATAAGCCAAATATTCCAGGTTCTTCTATTTCAACCATGAAAATGTTTTGCTTCAAATTTCATGAAGGTTTTATCCTGATGCAGTTCTGTTGGAGGCACTGGAGGCAGAGGTTCTTATAATGCTGTAAGTTATAAGTAGAGTTTAAGTTTGTGTAACAAGAAGTGTGAGGAAAGAAACTAATGATCATGTAAGCCTCTGTCTCCTGTGCATTTTCATGAAGCTGCAGAAAATTTCTTTGGTTTTGTTTTGATCTTCTGAATAGGTTTTCAACCTTGGACTTTGAAAACTGAGGTTTTATTCCTAATATTCGTGTATTACAGTAGGATCTGTAACAGGATAGGACCTGTTTTTTACCTTACAGGTGTATTTTTTATACTGTTGTATTTATTAGCTAAAAATATAGTGAAAAGGATAGAATTATCAAATATAGTAAAACTGAAAGTCATGCTAAAGGAACTTAGCACATCTGCCATGTAAGACTATTAAGAGAGAAGAACAAAAACATATGACAAACAAATAAGTAAGTGTAATGATCACCCCAAATTAACTGTCCCTTCTATAATTAAAAAAGAAAGAGAATTAATTCTGGCTGGTTCATGCCATCTCTTTCGCATTGAATATTAAATATGAACAGTCCTATTTATGTGTATTGATTTGAGAGTTAGGAGCCAGTATTTAAATGCTGTTATTACATTGAATCCCAAATACCTTAAAACGTTTAAAATGCATTTTAAAATTGTAACATTATATTATAATGTATATAGGCTGCAGTTCAACAATTAAATATACCATAATTGTATTAATTTTAGCATCTCTTACAGCTGAGCAGAAAAAACAAAGTCAGAGAAAGTCATTTCTGGGGAACCCAATGTCAATCTTGGATTTATACCAACACAGTCTCTGTGGCCATTTTGGAGAGGACGGACCGGAACAATTAACACATTACAGTTTAATTGAGCAGCTAAGTGGAGCTTCCAGTAAAGACAGCAAGGGCAAGGAGAGCCCAAGTGTGAGTTACTATGATTTTTATATTACTTATCCTTTTCTGAATGATTTTTTAATTTGTCTCTTGTTTTTAACTCAGTGTGTTGATTGATAACAAAAACCAGCATGACCTGCAGAAGAGTAAAGATGTAAATATTTTTAGAACAGTGTTGCATTCTGATGTTCAACTGTCATAGAATCAGACTTCCAAAATTGACAAGTAGAGACAGGCTAGCACTAGCGCTCTACCATTAGAGAGTTTAAATAAAAGGATAGCAAGAAAACAGAGAATTTATCTTTTAAGACTGCTCCTTCATGTAGTTAGATAATCTGTATAGCAGAACATGTAGTAAATCATCTAAACGTCTGAAGTAGTATCCTGAAAATTCAAATGAAATCATGCTATGGAAATCAGCTATCTTCTGGTCTCTTTTGAAATAACTCCTGGTGTTAGCTCTGGAACTCCTGATTTGAGGGCTTTAAACGTTATTTTGAAGACCAGTTCCAATCTGATTGGTGGATCTTGATGCTTACTTCATGTGAATCCGCTTACTATTTCTGTCTGTAAAAACATTGAACCTGACATCATGCAGTATCAACAACCCTGAATGGCAACTTCTCAACCTGCTCTTTTCCTCCTCTTTTCTCACGCCTTCTCCTCTCATCCTAACACTTTCTGACTTTTTCTCCTGTATACTCTAACAAGCCAATTTGTTTGAAAATGGACCCACCCAACCATGATCCAGTTTAAGCATTTTGCCTCCATGTTCACTCTTTTTCCCCAGCTCTTCTTTCTAAATAGAAGCTCTTTTGTTTCTGTGTAGCACTCAGCACATTTTGGGTATGTTACATTATAAACAATGCTGGTAGCAGAAAATGATGAATGAGCTGCTGCTTTTGTAGCATACTGGTATAGTCCATAAGTGAAAAAGAATATTTATCTCTTCACAAATACCAGTTTACAGCTTCATAAAATCGCTGTGCATTGTAACTTCAGAGGTGTTTAACCAAAGTTAGAGGATTTCAAGAATCTGGGCCAAATGTGCAGAAGGAATATGTGGAACAAACTGCCAATGCCCAGTTTGCTCCAACTCTGCTGTCATAAAAGCGCAGCTTAACTGAATATAAATTGACACACAAACGTCAAAAGAAAAATCCTGAAACTTATCTGCCTCATTTCCCGATCAACCAAATTTCACTAGTACCCAGAATATGATTCAATTTGAACATATTTGGGTCATATGAGAAAGAGCATAGCTAGGAAGAAGAGAATTTAAAAAAGAAAAAAAAGGAAGGTAGCAGAAGACTATTAAAAAAGGTAGATGAAGGAAAATGCTTTGAGCATACACTTAATTCCTCATCTTGAACATCTAGAAATTCACAGCTTAATTATGCAGATGAGATTAATTATATATGTATGTATGTATTTATATAAAAATATATAAAAATCAGTTCTGCCTTCTGAAGGCTTTTGCGATTAACAGAGCAGTTAAGATTTGGTTCCACTACAGAGAAGTGGCTCAGAGTTGCATCTACTTTTAATTAATTCTTCTCGTGCAATTTTTGCATATGACATCTCTGCAATGTGCCCAATCAGCATCAAAACTTAAACAAAACTCATTAAAGTAGCCTTAGGATCCTTGTAAAAATTAGAAGGCAACAGGTAGAACTCAGCGCTAGCATTTTCCATGCATTGTGTTGGAGGGCTTTTGAGATTACTCTTTGAGGGTATGAAATAGCTCTCAAAACAGCATTGCCTCTCAGTGAACAGTGAAAGCTCAGTAAAGCACTAGAGATTTGCCTATTAGTATTAAACTTTTCAGAATGACAAATGAGAGCCAGTAACCATGAAAAACAGGTTGGCCTGAACTTCTTATTTGAACTAGCACAGCAAATTTTTCTAAGCTGTAATTTGTCCAACCCAAGAAGATCCACAGTCTGTTTAAATTAGAACTGTGTGATCTGGAACATTACACCAAAAACTGAGGCACTTATGGCCAAGAACTGAAAAAAAAAGAAAAACCCAACATAAATTGGGGGGGAGGGGAAATGAAGCTTTCATGCAAATTATTTGGCATTTTGAAAAAGGAAATGCTACGTGCTTTGAATTTCATTCCCAAATAGTGTGTGAAGCCTTTAAAAACTAAAAGAAAAAAAAAAACCTGTTGTGATGGGCAGAATGAGGATTTTACGCTGCTTGTCAAAAGAGCAGGCTGCCTTATCAGTTCCTCAGCTCAGCTAAATTGGACTGTACAGCAGTGGTACAATAGTGGCTTCAGACTGGGTGCTCTAATGAGACATTCTGGCAGGAAGCTCTGTTAACCCACTTACTGTCTTATGAATTGTCTCCTCACTGAACATATTCACCAGCATTGCCCCAAAGTATATACACAACCAGTTTTATCAGCAAAGAAGTATTGCATGGGAGGAGTTTCAGAAGGGAAACAACCAGTGGGCAATTGCTGTGATAAAGGGACACTGAATGGGCAGTTAGAGGAATCAAAAAAGGCTTTTACACATTGAAAGAAGAAATATTTATTGCTCCATTTTCTTATCTGCCAAGTCTTAAAAAGCATCCTGGTTAAATTCATTTGGCACTAAGACCAATTTTATTTTACATTTATTTTGACCTGGGAAACATATTCTGAAATAGTATCATCATTTCACTGCAGAATTTTGCACAAGAAAAAAAAAATACAATTTCAAAGAAAGGAATAAGATGCATTGAATGCTGGGCATAAAACTTTCACTTAAATGAAGAGTCATGGTGTATTTGCCTCATGTAAGATTTTCAAAACAAGAAACGATAATTTTTATGTGTATCAAGTTAATTTTAATTGAACAGTAACTTCTCTGATTTAGTAAAACATATATAGCACCTCATCCAAAGTCCACTGCAGTCAGCCCATGGCGGACACCTATCCAGTGTGACTTCAGTGAGGCCTGCATTAAACAGCTGTTCCTCTTCCTTGCAGCAGTAGTTGTGCCTTGAGCAGTTTGCTGACATCATGATTGCTACCGTATTTTTGCAAGGAAGAAATTCTTTCACATTTCAATGAACTTACTATTTAGACTTTAAAAGCTCAGTGGTTTATTTTTCCTTATAAGAATTCAGAAAACAAGATAAATTTCCCTCACCCAGGCCCATTGTTTATGAACAATGAGAACTAATACAAGACTTCTTGTCGTCTTCTTTATTCCCTTGGAGAAGTAACTGAGATGGTCAAAGATTTTATTACTTAATCATCTCTATGATCCCAAAGCATCATGAAAAATATATTTTCTTCTCTATTCTTAACCAGCCACCACATAATTATTTTTTGTAATACAGCCCTTCTTGCTTTCCTTTGTCCCTATGTATTACTCAATTTGTGTCACCATCAAGGCTTGCTTGTATTACAAGGCGTGATTTGAGCACTTTAAAGAAAAGACCCTTTGTGGAAGAGGCTTGTGCCCAGCACAGGTTTCTAAATCCTCTTGTTTTCCCTCAGTTATGATAACATACATAACAAATGTGACATTTCTGGCACAGCTACAATGTTAACTGCATCAGCAATTTAACTAGGAGGCTCATTTAATGAAAGAGGTTGTATGTGCAATGTGAAGTTACAGTCTTATTCAACACAGCAGAGTTTGTATGTGTTGCAGAGATGATTCATGAAGGAGATCAAATGCTCAAATCACCGTGTCTTGCAATTCAAGTATATATTAGAACTCACTGGCAAATACAGGAAAAGGAAGAATTAGAGAAGTTGCTGCTGGTTTGGCTGCACTTAGAAATGGGACTGATGTGGCGGCATTTCCAGATAAACTCAAGGTTTTTTACAGCTGAATAAGCTGATTGGGAGTTAATGCTAAATGATTGTGCTCACAAGGCTTCTAATGCATTGTGTTAACAGAAGGGAATATCCACAAAAGGACTAGAAGCAAGAATAAGAAAGTTTGGTAATTGCACAACACTTGCCATCCTCAAGGATCCCAGAGCACTCGGCTGATTCTATGGAGGATGTTCCAGCATTCCTGAATTACAGCAATAATTAAAACAGCCTAGACACCTCTGTAGGCTACACTAAACAAGAATAAAGGGAAAACAAAAGGCAGGCATGAGCTGCTTATGTGCCTGATTTGGGTTCTCTGAGTCACTTTCTGAAGGTGCCTTACTCTCTCTGAAAGAGAGAAGCTCTTAGGGTCCTGAATAAAGCCTTCTTAAAAGACACTCTTAGGCTCTTAAAAATAGAGCCCCTCTTAAAAGACATTCTCCATATTTAAATGTCTGAAGTAGTTCCAGGGAGACAGTGTACACTCTGCTTCCACAGAAAACTAATTTTTTTCACATTCTCAGATATGTTGAAGGAGGGATTCTGCTTATCACATATGAAAAAACCTAAGAGAATGAGTTTAGTCCAGCTAACAGTTGGAAGAGCTGCATCCTAAGAGTTCAAAGTGGGAAGGTGTATTGATCTATGGAACTACTTGCTTCCTTGCCTTGACCAGCAAAAGGGAGCCTATGCAGCTAGCTTGTACTGAATACCAAACTTTCAACTCAAAGTTAGCAAGATGAACATTGCCCTAAGCTTTCCTCTGTGGGGAACTAGTAAAATGTAGCTGTTGTAGCTACCATTTGTATTTTAGAGAGTGAAACTGAACCTCAGTGCGCCCTCAAGTAAGCACTAAATAATTACCTTGCTTACTTTCATAATAATGAGAGTTCCTGCAGCTGGGGCAGCACTGTGTATCAGGCTAGTTGCTTGGTCTCGGGATCTCAGTTTCACTGACTGTAAACTCGGGACAGCAATACCTATCTCATGTTACAACCAGAAAGAAAACAGTAAATGCTCTAGGTGACCTAGGTCTTAGCTTGTCTTGTACAATGTGTGTGTTACCGCAAATACAGAATTTGAATCCTACAAAATATTATAGTAGAAAGTAACAGAAGAGACAAGGTGTCCCTTGTTAATAATACAAAGTTCCTAGATGGGCTGGATCAAATCCAGGAATTAGTTGATTATAGATTTCTATGTAATCCAGTCTACTGTGTATCAAGCACAGAAACCTCGCCTTCTCTTTGCTATTTTCCTTGCCTTGCTTAAGGGAGAGGAAGGTGATGAGTTGAGGAGGGAATCAGTTTTATTTCCTTTCCCAGCCTTGATGAATGTTAAGGAGGATACTGCCATTGTACAACTTGTAGATGGAGAATAAGTCTGCAGACCCATTCACCTGTCTTTTGTGTTTTAACATCAATGCTTTTCTTCTGTGTAAGGAATTAGCACATCAAATCATTGCATATGTTTATGGAGGTGGTCTATTAATGTAAACATCAGTTGATGCCAGCCTAGAACCAGACATTCTAATACAGTCAGGATCTGATACTCTTTCATCCTCCCTGTCACAAAAACTGAAAATAACATTTACTGTATTTATGCTTTTGTATCTGATCTTCAAAACTCACATCATTAGCATAGGATGTATATCAAAGATCCAGCAACAGTTTTGTAAAGGACAGCATTACAAAGGGAAGGTAAACTACCCAGCAGACTTGTATGTGGGTCTAGGACTCAGCGCCTCTATTTTGAAAGCAGAGCAAACTGCCTCACCCAGAGAAAGGAAGCATGTTCTGAGCACCGTGCTCAGATTGGTTAGCACCCAAGCCACAGCTGGTGTAAAACCACCACAGCTGGTGTAGAGCCACGCAGACATAGCTGCTTGGTTCGGAGTGCACCCCAGTCATGGCAGACCTGACGTGGCCCAGCTGGAGCTGGGCTGCCCCCAAGCTCTCTTGCTGCATCCGTGCATGCTTGCTCAGAGCTCTTCTAGACCTCTGCCTCCAGAGCTGGTGCTGCCGGCTGAGGTCAAGTCTTTCTGCTGTCACCGCGGGGAGGTCACCAAGAGCACACACACGAGGTCCTACTGGGCACGAACTGGAGTAGTGAAACAGGCACTCTCTGCACCACAGCCCCCCCTGCTCCATTCCCTAAATGTGGTATGTATGGGGGTCTTTAAGCTACACATGTTTCCATTTGTCAAATTGTCTCAATAGAATTTACCCACTGATGGGCTTGGGGCTGCGAGACTTCCTTTGTATTTAATAAAAAGTTTTTGATTCTCAGATGAATGATGCAATACTTGTTCCATCATAGTAAAGACTGTCTGAGTAATTACCCAAGTTGATGTAAGATCCATTGTCAGGGGAATTTTATAGGAGTATTTGACAACATAAGTGACAAAAACCACAGGAGCATGCTCTGATAAGAAAACAGATTTTACCATACCACCCATGGGAGTAGTACAGAATTAAAAATATTTTTACTAGCCTCAAGTCTGATTCTACTCATGTGGGGAAATGTGAAATTAGAAATAAGCTATGATTTCTCCAGACATCAACAAGTCCCACATCTCTGCATGGGGTATTTTTTTCCCCTGCATAGGGCAAGTTCACATTCTTAGACCTGCTACTGAGCCTAATCAGGTCTCATTGTTTCTAGTATCTTGCCGTCAAAGTTGCCCTCAAAAGTAAAGTGAAGAGACAGCAAAACAAACAATTTGAAGACTGCTAGGCAGTCTCCTGGGACCAAAGTCTCACTTGACGTGTATCACTTAAAAGAAATGTTGTGTAGTGTGGAAGAACATTCTTACAGTTAGCCTGAGGAACTAGCTTGGCAACAATAAAAAGCTGCAGTTATACAGAGACTCATTTCTCTCCCTGTGCCTTCTAGGTGAAACAGCTGAGGCTTCTTACACTGCTGAGAGTTTTAGTAAAAAATCAGGCAGTGGGGAATGGCTCAGCAAGGAGGATGGTAACATTCTCCATAACTTTTTAAAGTTTTTAAAAGGCTGTGGCAATGCAAATGACATTTGGAAGTCAGCGTCCATCAGAGAAAGTAGCTTTTTTAATGTAATGCAAGGGATATTTTTAGGAAAAGCATACCCTAAAAAAACCTGGAAGCTGTTATCTGCTGACACAGTTCTGCTTCTAGCACTAATGGACTCAGTGGTTTTAGTATTGTGCACCAAATCCCATTCTAACTAGCCCTCCAGCTGGTATAAAAGTTCTATTTTATGTTTGGTTAGTGTATTTATGGGAACGGGTAGGTGGCGACATTTTAACTCAAATATCTTTTAACACAGAGTTTTAAAAGAGTATTTGGATATTGGTGAGGGACAGAAAGTCTTTGGCATAGTACAGCAGGCTGGGTGGCATTTAAAACACATGGTGTGCAAGGCTAGCAGGAGAATAGTTTGGATGTGAGTCTGAGAGAAGATGCGGAGGAAGTGAAAAGCTGCAGCTACAAGAGGAAAAGTTAAGGGCTTGAAGCATCATTGGCATGTAGGTGCAGTTCTACTGGGTATGGCACAGTGTCATATAATGCTAAATCCCCAGACAACTCACAGCACCAAGTGAAGTGCGGCCATGTAGTTTGCCAAGTGCCAAATGCAGGTGTGTGAGCTTTTCTGATTTAAGGCAACACACTGAGCTGTCCTGCAACCACAGCTGGAGTGTTGTGCTCACTGAATATAACCCCTTTGGCGCTGTAAGGAGGGAAGAACTTGGCTACTTTTGAGTTGAAAATCTTGCTCACTGGAGCAGAAACCCCATATCCCACCATCTCAGCAAGTAATTTCAAATTACAGAGAGAACCTTGTCTTTTCAGCCTGTAGGAGCGGCATAACTACATTACCCACTGGCCCAGATGTCACAGAGTCGTACAGCTCATTTCCTGGAGTCCCCAGAGGAATGGTCCAAAACTGCTCACGTACAAATGCCCAGAGCAACATGGAGCTATAGAGAGCTAATTTACAGTGAGCCTGCTTGGGCGCAGTATTAGCACAGCTTCTTTATGGCCTGGTTACTCTGGGACATTTCTCAGCAGGGCTGAGTAGCTGCAATAAGCAGTGTTGATAAGACCCACTGCATTTGGTCCCAGCCCACCCAGCTTGCTCACCGATACCTTCACATCACACTGCACTGTGCCTTGCAGATGCACTCTGAGCACTGTAGTGTCTATTTGACTATATAACTGAAGATTACTTAAGGATTTAGTAGCCACTGTGGATCCTAGCTGCAAGTAGGCAGATCTTTTAGTCTAATAAGAACCAAAAGTACGTATTGAATAGAAGTATCATTTGCTAGTGATTTCCCTGAGTGGAAAATGTTCTGAGCTTATTTTTCAAAGGATTGACAGATGGAGCTGCTGTGATTTGCAGCATGGCCCAAAGTGCACTTAATGTTGCTCCCATTTGTAACCAGACACTCTTCAGTCCTCCGTCTTTGGAAATAAAACTTTCGGTTTCATTTCTCTCTGTGTTGAATTGGAATATGACAATAATACTGTAGGCCAAAATGGAATTCAAGGCACATTAACAGGAACAAATGATAACTATTAATAAGTTTGTGAGATAGTGTAATTGTTCTAATGGTAGAAATTATATTAGTAATAAAAAAAAGCTAAAAAATAAATTGGATACAATAAACATTAGATTGACTCAATCAAGATAAGAGCAGTAGGGCAGAGAGGTACTCAGTGAGCTCTTTGTTTTCTGAAGCCGAAAAATATTTTGACTCCAAGAGGAGCATGTGATTCGCAAAGTTAAATGAGATGAATAATGCTGTGATATTTTTTTAATTTTTTCCAGCTGAAACTTGCCTTCCCTGTCCATAACAGTGATATGTTTTGCATAAAGCACTCAAACATCATGCAGGGAGGGGTAGGAAATGACTGATCTTTTAGTATGAGAGTTCCATTCTGAGCAAAATACATGAGAAGTAAGTTGCACAGCTGGTGCTAGCAGGACTTGTGGCCGTATACCAAAAATGTGTTACCAAACTCTTCGTTTTTTAAGACTCTGCTTTTTGTTTTCATATGTACACAGACAATAGTATGCTAATCAAAATAGTCTTTGAAAATAAGGCAATTTTTATGGCAAATATCAGCAAAAATCACATTGAAATAATTTGTAGGTGCTTATTGTTTGTTTCACAAGCTGTTTTCATCTCCAAAAAGCAATTCACGTTTACTTAAATGAGAAATTAGACTGGATTTTCTGCAATATGATGCACAGATTGTCTAAATCCTTAAGAAAAAATATCAGTTAAACATTTTTTAGGAACTGAAATACTCTATAGCAAGTCCCAAAGTGAAATATTTTATTTCTTACTATATTTTTAGGCCCTGGTACATGAATTCCAGGTCTTGTGCATAATTCATATTATTTTAATGGAAAGTAATATTTGTATTTGGTAGAAGAAACAAATATGAGATTTATCAGACTTATCAGCAAGAACTGACACAGGGAAGTTTGGGAAGTTCATAAGATATAGCTATGTAATTTAAATGTCTAATTACCTTTCACAAAGGCTAAAACAAGTGACGTAAATTTTCATAGCACATATGAGAGTCCTCCCAGCTGGAACTGCCCATCAGTCCATCAATGACCAAGACACATCCTGATAGCCCCATTCCCATTAGTGCCACCTTCTCTGCATTACTCCATTCTTTGATCATTGATAGAGGTCACTAAGACTTTTGCATACTATAAAAAGCCTTAAGAACTTCCGTTAACTACTCTAGTATTATTCTCAGCAAATAAAACCCCAAGTGATTATTTGAATAATTATCTGACTAATTGCCAAATGTTTAAAAGTTATTTTTCTGATATCTTATTACATAAGCACATATCCTATGGGTTATTGAATGAATGTTCTGTAAAGCATACCGTAAAACAAGACCTCAGATGGATTTGGGTGGATGAGGAATAAAGCAGAAGTGGGTGGGAATGAAGAAATTAAATATGAATATATTACACTGATGAGCATTATGAAATTAAAATGTTAACCATGCAGTAATAGCCTATGATATGTCTTAGAACAGGAATATCTAAACTTTACCAAGAGACTGTATCTGCAGAAAAGTTACCAGATTGGGAAACTTCTTGTTAGCACATGTACTAGGATGAAAAGCAGGTTTGAAATGAAAGAGCTTTTCAGACAATGCCTGAAACTGAGGAATAGAAGTAGCTGAACAGTCAGCTTCCTGATCATGGTGGCAAGGATTATGTTACCCTGCATAGCCTAACTGGAGAGTCTTGTTTGTGGCCTCTAATTACTAAAAATATAGGCCTTTTTTCAAGCTTCATTTCCTAATGGCTGTGCCTAAATTTGTATTTAGACACTTCAGCTGCCCAGTTTTCAAAGGTGCTAGAAATCTGCAGCTTTTGCTGGTGTCTCCAACAGATACATATATTTGGATCCTGTGAAAATCATGGTATTTATATAGGTGCTCAAAAATTGGTTTAGATATTCTTTTTCTATGGGGCAGAATTTTGGTCTGTAGTATCCCACTTCTGTGGGGAATGTCATGGAACATCAGCAGACGTTTTCCCCTGAGTTAAAAGGAAGGCCAAACAATGTGTATTTTTCCATCTGGTTCTACAACATTAAGATCATATAATAATGAAACTTTCTGTATTTTTAAACCCATTTCTTTATTGTATTTTTCATAACATGTGTATGAGCAACTAAAAAATGCTAAAACTTCCATCTGTATCATTTTACAGGGTATTTTTATTGTTACTCTTACTGGAACATCATACTTCTTTTCATGTTTCTGAGAACCACTGTAACAAGCCAGGGTACCAGAGAGTTCAACATTTATAATATAGCATTTCTATAAATAAAATCCATTGTAAAATCATGGAATCTGTATTGCGACATCATTAATAGCACAGTGATGAAAACAGAGGCAGCAGAGTAAGCCAAAGAACAGCAGTCACCAACTAAAAGCTGCATGATATGGAGAGCTGTAGCCTTTCTGGTTAACTGCTGAAGACTAAATAGCCTTTAGAGGTTCTGTTTGCTCATGGTAGTTTCATCACTTGTAGTGGCGATACTAGAAGATGAAGTGCCTGGCTGTGCAGCAAATTTAGGTATGAAGACACCTTCTTCTCATGTTTTACAGGGCAAATGCTGTTAGTTTTTTTTTCCTCACATTACATAAAAACTATTTGGTTGCTCAGTATTTTTTTTAAGTGGAAAGGGGTCTAATGCTGATGGCATCTACTAGTATCACACACTGCATTTAGCTTGGCAGTGTCCTTCTGTCCCTGTGAAAGTGTTTGGGAACCCATATATTCTCCAGCACAGCCAAAACCTTCGATACCAAGTAGGGAATGCTCTGGACTTGAGATTTCAGGTATCTCCTGTTATTCCTGTGGGAGGTAGAGCTTCTTTTGCCTTCATATCCTGTCTCTTTAGAAGGCAGTCAGTCATGGCATCTGGATGTCAAAAGATAGAAGAATACAGATTTATGAATGCATCATTATATAGATAATTACCATTCAGATTTACTCAGGCGCAGAAACTACTCAGTGTCCACCGGCCCTACGACACAGGGCATGAACAGACACATCTCTATAGGCTCCATAGGCTCTGGATAGCAGAAAACCCTTGAGCTTTTACACAAGGCAGTCCAATAGAAATAAAATCATAGAGAACTCAAATTGATACATCAGAGTCTGGCTTGCTGTTGCTGGTGGCATTAGCATTTGCTAACCTGTGCTAAGCCAATTTTGTAAGACAGTTGGGAGTTTAACAAACCTATGTCAGATTGTATTTTGGAAGAATCTCAAGCATGGGGGAAACTGGTCATGTTCTGCTCATTGCAGCAGATGGTATCCCATTTGGTGTTTGTTAGCTTTGTTTGCAGCTCAATATTTTGTTTCTAGGGGAACTCAGTAAGTTAAATAATTTATCTCTCTAATGCATCAGGAGTCTGATCCAAAGTCTACTGAAGTCAGTGCAAAACATTTGATTAACTACCACATACACTGGATAAATGCCAGGTCCTGTATGTTGAAGTGCACTTCAGATGATCTCTAGAGAGAGCAATACAGGCCTCTATCATTCCATGAAGAATTTTTTGCCTGCAAAGAGAAAAAAAGAAAAAAAAATTCAAATAGTGACAAAAAGCTTAGCAGTTTGGAGTGCAGGGCTGGAGATCAGGATAAGGTTCTGGCTGACTGTCCAAATTGCTAAACCTCTTTTGCTATTAAATTTGCCATTTTTAAATAAAGAATATAAATAATACCTTCCAGCTGCATTTGGAATTTAATCCAGTACTGTTAGCAGGCTGCTTTGAGGGCTTTGAAGGCCCCATAGCAGTGCTAAGCAAATAATCATTATCACTTAATATTCTCATCAAGCATTCTTACCCAAGATGGGATCTTGCATTACAAAGGCTAAAACCACAAACACATTGTCCCTTTGCTGAGGAATTTTCAGAATGTCAGAAGCAAATTCACACCTGGATCCTGCAAAGAGTTTTCCATAAGCAGAACTATACCTACTGCCTTTAGCAGTCCTGCTGTCCATACAAGGCTCCTGACAGTGTCTGTGCACAGAGGAAATTTTTAATCAGTACTTACAAGTATTTGAATCCTGAATAATCTAAAATATTGAAGAAATCAACACTTCCAATATTTTATTTTTTTTTGTATTCCAGTAAGTGTCAATTGCCTCTTCATTTTCAGCAGCACTTTTCAAATTATTCATTTGCTAGTGGGGCCTGGGAATTGCTGTATTCTGTATTTTTATCCAGATATCCTGTTTGTATCACCTTTGGTCATTCAGAAAATGAGTGCATATTATTTTTACATGAGTTTCATGTGTCTGCGTGAATTCCAGTTGTATTTTAGTCCTCCTAGTGGCCTATTATATTAATAATCTTATAATCTTTATTTTAGGCATAGGAACATGTTCCGTATTACTAGTATCTCACAAGAGTTTGCAGTATTAATACTGCAATAACACTTCTGTCTTGCTAAGGTCAATAAATCTTCTAAAGCCTTTGTCCACAAATCCATTCCTGTGGCTGGCTAGCACTTCACGTACACATTTCTTTATTTATACCCAATTGTAGCAAAACCATTACAAAAAATACTGCATTATTGTGTCACTGCAGGAATCCCACAGTGAGAACAGGAGACTGTCCTGGTTTCTCACACCAAATTCCTTCATTGATCATTCCCAACAAAGGTTTTCTCACAGCCAAATAGACCCCAGAGAAATGGGGTTCCCAATATATGTTTTCATTGTGTTTCCTTTCTCTGAAAAAGCCTCCAAAGCCTTGTCAAAGTAACACCTCACATTCAAAGTGGGTACTTTTATAGCCCAGATGGACTCAGCACAAATGTTTACCAGCCTTTTAGATCTTGTTAGCTGCTTAACCTCAACCTTGCTGGTACCCAGAAAAGGCAAAGGTGTAAAGTCAAACATCTGTCCAGCACACTTGTCCTTGACCTCTTTTTGTTTCAAGGCTGTGCCCCTTACAGAAAGTTTGCAACCACTAATGCCTCCTACCTGATCCGAGTGAGAGATGTTCCGTATGGCTGGCTGAACCACAAAGCAGAACAGAGGTTCTCATGACCAGGGACAGATGTACTTGTGTCTAAAAGATGAAGCAAACAAATCTAAACCTATAAATTAACTAAAATTCTCCTTGGATCACAGCCAAATGATATGTGTGTTAATCAGAATGTGATGTGTATCACTGATTTAATTTTGTGAGGAGGCAAGTTGAACATTTCATAAATCTCCCGGCTCTAGGAACTTCCATATGCATCTTCAGCAGTGGTCATCTTGGTGCCCAGCATTACTCTGCTTAATTCACAATGGTTTTTTTTGATCGTCCTTTAGAGCTGGGCAAAGGACTATCATCTACAATCTGCGTTTGTGATATGAATTGCCTATTCCCTGCTTGGAGCCCTGTCTCTCTCGTTTCCTTTTGAATTAATTCACATAGTTACCGAGCCACAGTCCAGGACTGTATTCTTGAGTTGCCTGGTAAACATGAGATCAGTTACAATATTCTTTATTTTTTTTAATTTCCATCAAGATATATTTTAGTCCATTGACTAAATTATTAAATCCAGTGTTGTCCTGTTTCTGTTCTTGGTGTTGTCACCACTAGCACAGGCATAGTGCTTTCTCCTCATAATGGTGGCAGACACCCTGAAACATATGGATTCTCTGATAGCAGGCATAATGCAGTATTTGAACATACACCAGGTACTCCATAATCCATAAATCAAATAAGAGGGCCTGTTTCTTGGCCCTGGTCTCTCATGAGACAAGTGAGAGGGCTGAGGGAGGAAGCAAAATTGTTACTATTATGCAAGTCTTGTTTCTGATGGATGCAGGCAGGATGGGTTATCTATTTTATATACATAAAGTACATATTTTAAGAGTGTGAATGGCTGGTCCCAACGGTGGTAGTGGACAAAGAAGGCAGCAGCAATTGGGAAGGTGAGACCAGGGAAGGAAACAAAGAGGACATGAGGCCTGGCTCCACTGCTTTATTGATACCAGAAGCATGTCTGTGGCATATGGACAGTACAGGAGTCACAGCGGTGGAGTAACATGTCAAAGGTGAAGCAGAAAAATCTTTGTAATATAACTGATTGGTAACATTGAAATTTGGCCTTGCAAGTAGACACAGACAAGAACTCTGCTGGGCTGGTCTCTGAGGGGCCTTACTTGCCTCAAGTCATATCACCATGCTTCCCAGTACTGCCATTTTGGGACACTTCTTCATCCTTCCATGTATAAGTGATGGGGAAGTAGTTCTTGCTTTTCTTGTGATATGCCATCTCCTACCATATGCCGTAGTTTTATAATATGATATGCTTTAAATATGCATATATCATAGAATCAACCAGGTTGAAAAGACCTTTAAGATCATCCAGTCCAACCATTCCCCGGCACTGCCAAGGCCACCACTAACCCATGTCACTGAGGTCCTCGTCTACACGGTGTGCGAACACTTGCAGGGACGGTGACTCTAGCGCTGCCCTGGGCAGCCTGTTCCAATGCCTGAGCACCCTTTGGGGAAGGAACTGTTCCTCATCTCCAGTCTAAACCTCCCCTGGTGCAGTTTGAGGCCGTTTCCTCTTGTCCTGTCACTTGTTCCTTGGGAGCAGAGACAGACCCCACCTCACTACAACCTCCTGTCAGGCAGTTGTAGAGAGCAATAAGGTCCCGCCTGAGCTTTCTCTTCTCCAGACTAAACCCCCAGGTCCCTCAGCCATTCCCCATCACACTTGTGCTCCAGGCCCTGCACCAGCTCCATTGCCCTTCTCTGGCCTTGCTCCAGCACCTCAATGTCTCTCTTGTGAGGGGCCCAGAACTGAACACAGGATTTGAGGTGTGGCCTCACCAGGGCCCAGCACAGGAGGACAGTCACTGCCCTGGCCTTGCTGCCACACCGGTGCTGATATAGCTTTTTCTCCTTTCTTGTTTCTGTTTATTCACTTGTTCAGCAGATGTTTCTATGGTTCATGTTCAGCTTTTAGCAGGAGTACCTAGGGTGCAGCTGTAACACCTTCTTGCAGTGAACTTCTGTGAGAATAAACAGACTTGTGTCACAGAATGATTTTCCGAGCCAGCAGCACATCACACTGGGCTCATTCTTGTGGCCATGTGCACAAGAAGATTGCTAACACTCCTTTCCTCTTCAGCACCCTGAGTGGGGAAGCCACATAGGCAAACACCTGCAGCTCCCCATGCTTCCACAGGGAATCCAGGAGCTCATGCCAATGGGCCTGAGTTAACATGTCCTCAAGCACATCCAAAAGTCAGCCATGAATTTCTCAGCTTTTAAATTACATTTTTTAATTTATTATCTTCCAAAGGTTTTTTTTAATTTTTCATTAATTTGGGGTTGGCTATTTAATACATTGTTTGGTTAACTAATTCATGTAGCTGTTTATAATTACTGCCTTACTGTAAAATCATCTTAATAGAAAGTTGGTTGGGTTTTGGTTTTTTGTTTTCTTTCCAGTAGAATAACAAGTTATTTTATTATTCAAGCAAGGCTTACTTCCTGCTGTTTTCAATAAGATTTTTAATAAGTATGTAAATTTAAAAATTAATTTACTGCATACGTTTGGCAGCATGATTCTTGAACTGACAAAAGTTTGATGGATTGTAAAATTATCCTCCATAAAAATCATCAGTCATAGTAAACAGAATTTATCAACCTCTGGTAATTTTACAGCTTTTCCTTCATCTTATCTTCTGTTAGGAACTCACTTAAAATTGATTATAATATAGTATGTTTCTAGAACCATAATTCATTCATAGATTAATTAGATTTTAGGTTACTATCCCATCATGGTGTAGGACATGAGCCAACAGTGGTTTCCAGTTGTTACAGAACCGCAGTAGAGAAACCTTGATTACTGTTCCCATGTGGCTTAACCACCAAGACTAATCACTAATCGAATTCAAAGGACATAAAATGGAACATCCTTCATAGCATTTATTTTCTAGCTGACTTATACTATAGGCTGTTTATTGATACAACTTGGTGTACTGAAATGAACTAAAAATTGCGAGAGGATTTATCCTTCTGCTTTAATTTGGTTCTGCAGCCTGAAATTATCTGAAATTCCCGCTCAGATTCTTGTGCATGTTGTGCTTCTGTCCCTCAAAATATTCTCCCCTACAGCAAAGATAAATTGTTTGCATAAATTTAGAAAGTACATGTAAATAACTGTACCGTTACATAGGATTTGATGCAGATGAACTTACACAGAGGTTTCCATTCTGCAATTCATGCTTTGCGTGAATCAGTACTGAAAACTGTGCAGATCATAATGTCAGCTGAAGAGGTGGCAAGTGCAGTCACATAACTAGCATCATTATTTGCATCTATCCTGTCCCAGTCTTCTCTGATTACAAAGGAACTGTCATAGTCTCATTGCACAGAAATGTCAGAAAACAGTGTGCACATAGTTCAGGCTGCAACAGGTTTACTGGGAAGGAAGCTTGGGCTACTGCCTCCTCCTCTGCTGCTTCCAGAAGCCCCTGCCAGTGCAATACGTGGCATGATTGTCCATCCACATCCCCACATCCATATCCAGAGTAGAAAGGAAAATTACTTCAGGCTCCTAAAACAAGCTGTTTTCTTGGAGTGGGGTTTAAGATTGCTAGTTTGGATTTTTTTTAAGAATAAAGAAGATCTTGCTTCCAAATGTGAAAATTATCACCTCTGTATTTCTGCTTGGTGAGAGCTTGGAAGAGGTATCATTCTGATGTGTGTGCACTGTGTATGCAAAATGTGGAGGCTCCCTCCATAGCAGCTAAATGTGCAGCCACACAGGGGTGGACTGATGGATCCGGACAGATTCTTTGTCTCTTCCCAACTTTCCTCCTCAGAGGCTAAAAATGGGAACACCATTTGCTGTGGAGCTTACTCTGATGTTTAAATTACCTCTATGAATCATCTTTAAAACTTGTAAGAAGGCAGATTCCCTTTCTTTCCTCTGCAAGTCTTCCAGCAAAGATTCATACTCTTCAAATGCCCCTGCAGACAGCCTTAGTGTTGCATGCACCAAGAGGGCTGCAGACAGCGCAGCCCTCTTAGTGCATACAACAGGCCAGTTTTCATAGGTCAGAGAATTATTTCTACATAGTTTCATCATACTGCTGATTGCTCTTGGTGCAGCTACATAATGTTGCTCCTTGTATATCATCTCCTCTGTCTTTTTGCCCTTAGGTCAGCTGATGTACCTTGAATAGTCACAGGTTAACCTGAAGTGATTCTAGTCTGGTACTCCAAAGAGAGGATTACTAGTGTGGAAAATCATTACCCACTACAAATTACCATTTGCAGTACATTCTTGAAGTGCAATTCCGTTTTCCATCAGTATGCTGGGTGACTGACATACAGACATTACAGGCCAGGAGCTGAGACATCACTAGAGAGTGAGAGGATAAGTGTCTTTGTAATTACCAAAATAAAAAAAGCCAAAGGTGGAAGATGAAGAGGGGTAAGAACATAGCTGATACTTAGGAACAGTAATCTGGGAATAGTTCAGCCATACAGAAAATGACCCCGATTACTGCAAATGTCAGTGAGATTGTATGTTGTATGAGTATGATCCTGCATTTACTGAGTTTGAGAGGAATTTTTGCTTCAGCCAAAATGTAGGATAAAATATGTTTCTTTAAGGACTGTATTTTTTTTAGATTTAAAAAATCTTTATTTTTTCCCCTTCTTGATTCAGTTCTAAGTATACCAATTAAAAAGTCCTCTAAACTGCTAATCTAGGATAAAATTGTAGCCACTTTTTTATAAAGCCTCTTCTTTATTGAAACAATCAGTCATACTTCCATCAAGGTAAGGACAAATACTTTCATTCAGGAGAACAAACCTCTGTATATTTAAATGCTGCATGGTGAAATACAGTCTGATGAAGACTGAAATGGTGAAATTACTTAGGACTGCGCAGTTCCAGTACCATTCGGTAGCTTATCACTGGCATCGTAACCTTCAACATAATTCTGTCAAGGAATAGTACTGGACTTCAGATGGTTAAGTCAAGTTCAGTAACTTTGTCAACAGTCTTCTCTTTCAGTATAAGGGTTTTTTTCACTGTGATTTTTCTCCAGTCACTAGAAACAATTTTGTTATTTAACTCCCTCTACAAGTAAAGTTAAAAGGATCTCTGAAAAGTAAGTGTATCCGATGCATGTCTTGTTCATTTTCAGTCTGTCAGGTTCTAAAAACTGAGTATCAGCTTCCTTTCTCACCATGGACATTTCTTCCTTAATGCCTTCTGGTGAGCCTCTGATTGCCTTAGCATGGCTTGTAGTGGGTAGATTCCCTCTGTGAGAAGCAAAACTGGTGATTCTGCGAATGCGAGGCGCTGCTTTACCTTCTGGGGAAAGTACTGGTGTTTAATTTCTTTGCTTTTTAATAAATCCCCTCAACACACTTGATTGAGCATTGTGACCATTTTCCAAGATGTTGCCACTTAGAATTGTATTTTCTTATTCCATTTTAAATAAACTTTGTCCATGCACAGTTAATGCAGCCAGTGGCCATTCTGAGGCACTATGAGAAAACAACCACATTTGTGGCATTCAGTTTGTAACTAAGCTGAAGGTAAAAGCTACATTTGCCAAACCTTGAAACTAGGGCCTGAAAATACTAGTTTATTAAATTAGGAAAACTTCTAAAAGGGTTGGTATATACCTACTCGGGTCAAACAGTATAGTCTTATCAACAAAATAATCATATACTTTGTAGATTCTGAGGATGATATTCTTGGCATTAGAATCCTGAATGTACTGAGTCATTTCATGATTTTATTAAAATTATGCTTCTGAAAGCAGAAGGCTTAATTCACTAAGCTATCTTTTATCTCCTAAACCACATAAGAATTCAAGGAATAGACAATGTAAGTCTCAATTGCTCAGTCACCTATTCATTAAGCAATGGCTGTTTTGTCCAGATCTGCAGCTATGAAGCATACACGGTTCATGCTAATCAGCTTTATTTCCTCTAAGGTAATTTACTTACAATTCAGGATCCTCAGAAATGCTGTCCTTGCAATACTAAAATATATTTGTAGACTGTTATACTCTTAAATGCAGTAGGCAAGCATTGGTTCTGCTGTCATTACTGTATTACCCATAATGCCAGAAGTGGATGACATGTACCTAGGTATATATGGCCTTCCTATAAACTGCTAACAGACTAATGAACTTAAAAATAATTCATACCAATGTATTTCTTTCCCCCGAGAAAAGAAACTGGCACTTACTGTTTATTTTGAAAAACTAATGGTGCATCTTTGAGAATATCATTGTCTGCTACAGCAAAATATTCATGGGATTTCTGCTCAAACAGAAAAAGGAAAAGGGGCTCATTATTTAAAAAATTATTTTACTGTCAGTTCAGAAAATAGATGAAAGCTTGTGACAAGGGAGAGAAGCGCTCATCTTATTATTTAAGGTTATGCTTTAAAGAGAAAGAAGTTCAAACATCACATTTTTAGCTCAGCTGTAATACAGCTAAGGTCACACAGTTACAGCTTTCACCTCTGTAGTTTCCTGGATGTGACTGTACAACTATTTTTACTGCAGAGTGTTACCTGTCCACATGATGTTAGATGAGATCTAGAGAGTGCTCACTTTCCACTGAGAGTCCACCGTTGCATCCTGTCCTGACTAGCTATTAGAAAGCTACTACCTTTGGTAGTTCAAAACCAACCTTTTTCATGTTACACCTTTCTGCTTGCAAACTGGTTGTATAACACCACTGAATTCAGTGAGAAGTTATTTCTGATTACATTGATATGTCTCTGATCAGAATACTGCTCTGTATCTATTTTACAAGAAGCTGTGAATATATTAAAAATGTTCTAGTAAACAGGTTATATATGAGCAACCTATGAAATGCTGCAACTGCATATCCCACTTAGACCCATTGTGTCATAAATACAAAGCAATTATAGGACTAGAGGATATCTAAATCGGTAAAACTCTGAATTTAGAATAAGAAACAGTGGCACTGTGGGATCAAGTTTTCCTTTGAACATATGCAGACAAAGTACCAAACAGTTTTTAAAAAGGTAAAAATCTAGAAAATCATTTTCCTTCATAGTAAAGTTTTAAATAATAACTAAAAAAATAAAAAGTGCACATACTTTGTATCTCCTATTAGAGATCTGATCTGAAATGAAAGACCTTGAGTTATACAATTAAGTATCGATTCTGTTGATCTATATTTAATTCTCACAGCAATTTAGTTGGGTTTATCCAATAGTGTTTTGCAGTTATACTTCACTTGAAGCAATACCCTTCCTGCTTTTGTGTTAATCTAAAAACTAAATTGCCCAGTGCATGAGAGACATAAATAAAGTTCATTTTATTCTTGTGTATAACTGATTCTGACCCCTTTAAAGTGCTGGTTAACTAAACTTAGACAGCTGGAAAATACATTTATCCTGCAGAATGGTTCATTGCTAATTCTGGGCTCTGACATGCCTTATAAGCATAGCCTGACCTCCAGGCAATCAGGGGTTACCATACAGAAAAACTGGACTTGCTGTTGCATCCCTTTCTGCATGTCAGCTGTGTGGTCCTCTGTACTGTGAACCAGCCCATCCTTCCCTGCTCCTTCCTATTAGACCTGCAGAGCCCTTCTGCCGTTCACAACAGCTACAGTTGTCACTGGTGTTTGATCACACAGCGCTGAAAATGCATTCTACCCACATGTAACCTCTCATTTTTAAAGTTTTTTAAAAAATCTAATTTGATGTATTAATGTAGAAATAACACCTATTTATAATGTATCAGTGTAACTGCAGGCTAGTTTTGTTTTCATAATTTGCTGTGCTTGAAGTGACATGCCAGATTTTATTATATCACTAATGGGTTTTAGTTATTCCCTTTAGGATGTTGCCAACAAGGAAACATTATTCTGATTCATGACTCATGGATTTATTTCAAAGTGATGTGACTCGTGATGAATGTCTATATTCTGTCAGAGTTTCTCTTCTGACAAATAGTCCCTGCTCCCAGGTGGTATAAAGCACCCCATACTGACTAGCTAAGAAACTCCAGTGGTCAGAAGCTCTCCACTTACAACAAAGTAGAACAACAAATGCTTCCTATACCCTAAGGCTATAACAGTACGTATTTTCTAGACAAAAATATATTTAGTATAAGTAAAACAAGCTATTCATGGATCTGCTTTACAATGGTGGGCCAATGCTTTTACAGAGGCACTATGAAAATCACAGTCCTTTTCTGCACTGTGCCCTTTTTTCTCCTTTAGACCAAAACCTGTGACATGTTTTTACCATTTCCCTAAAGTTAATATTGACCACACCGAACACAGCAAACACTTTCTTTATTCATAGAGCAAAAGCAGAATAATCAGCAGCAAAGTCAACACCTGAAATGGCTATGAGTATAATTCTAAGACAAATCCTGTCTGAGAGCAAGCACATACTGTTGTTTCCATCTTGGCTCTTCCAGCAACGCTGAAGAACATCACCAAGTCCTTTTTTTTTTCTTTCCCTGTGGTGATAAACCCACCTGTTTATTATGCAGAAAGTCACTACTAATACAGGAAAGGCTAGACTGGAACCCACGACTTGGAGGTTAGGTGCACTCTACACTATTACCAAATCTCACCCAGTTCTCACGCATATAAAACCCATCTGATCTGCTGCCAAATGTTCCTATCTGCAGGAAGAGCTACTGCTTCACATTAGTGTGGCTCTCAAATGCATTAGTGAACTAATTACTTTAAAAGGGACAATACTAACATCTTTGGGCTAAACCCTTGTTCTTTGTTAGATCTGTGACTCTGCTGAAGTCAGTAACAAATGTACATGAACAAAACTGAAGGCATTACTTAACCACAGACACAATTTATCAAACAAATTCTAATAATAGTTTCTTTGGTTTTGTCTTTTGATTCATCTAGCAGCTGTTGTGACTGCCATGAAAAATAAGACACTTAAGGATAAATTTAAATAAATAGTCTTTGGTAATTTTTTCTGAATTGTATCTAGAGTAACCAGAGAAAAAAATCTTAAAGAATTCAGATAACATTTATCCTGACACATCAAGTTTAAAGAAATTATCAGTGACCTTTCAATTCTAGGAAGGTACATAATTTTGTTACTGTGGGAGAAAATTATTTGTTGATTATGCAGATTCTTACATTAATTTCTCTGCTTAAAGTTTTCTTTATTTTTGCTTATGGAGCTCAGTCTGTGAATGAATGTTCTTCTGTATGTCAAGGACTAGAATATCACATTTTAACTTTCTAAGCACAAATATATTTTTATTCCACATGTGATATTATAGAATCATAGAACAGTTAGGGTTGGAAAGGACCTTAAGATCATCTAGTTCCACCCCCCCTGCCATGGGCAGGGACACCTCACACTAAACCATGTCACCCAAGGCTCTGT
>JANHGB010057932.1:1750-11944 GCA_026283785.1 Coracopsis vasa
TTGGAGCAAGCTGCTCTAGTGGAAGGTGTCCCTGCCCATGGCAGGGGTTGGAACTGGATGAGCTTTAAGGTTCCTTCCAACTCAAACTATTCCATGACTCTATGATTTTGGTGGATTTAGAAAACACAAGGAATAGATTATTTGTAGCTACTTCTTTTTTGTTTGACAAAAGGGTCCTGTTGTCTGAGAGCAAAAGTTAAAATTATGTCACTAAAGTAGAATTGCTCAGACTGTTTTATTGTTATTATTCAGCAAATCAGGTCTCAGACACCCTTAGGGCACAGCAGAAGAAGATCTTGAAGAGGTTAGCAATGGGTTTGGCATTCTTCTTACTTTGGTTTTTCTGTTTGAAGCTAGAGTGAGTTTTCATGAACAGCCCATTGAAAACTGGAATAGCATCCAAGTATTTTGGTTCCTGTTTTGCATTGGTGACCTTTCTGTAATTGCTGCATGTGTGGTGTGCCTGAGCTGATGGCCACCCTCAGAATCCCACCTACCCTCCATCCCTCAGCAGTAGCAATTCATAAAGCACGTTATCAATGATTGCCTTCCTAGATCACCAAGTCCTGCAATCTTACCTCATTTGCAATTTTAAGTAAATTATTCCTGTGCTTGGAATCCTTGTGATGAAAGATTAAGTAGCAAATTAACACTATATATACTTATAGAAACACAGAAACCCAGGCTGGTTTGGGTTGGAAGAGACCTTAAAGCTCCTCCAGCTCCAACCCCTGCCACGGGCAGGGACACCTTCCACTAGAGCAGCTTGCCCCAAGCCCTGTCCAATCCAGCCTTGGTAATTTTCTGCCAAGAAAGCCAAGCTTCAAGTATATTTATTAAAAATCATGCAAGATCTACTTCAAATATATTTATTAAAAATCATCTAAACCATTCCCTGGTTAAATGCAAGTATGAAAGGGATTAATCATCACGTGGCTTAAAATAGCATCTTGCTGTGCCGAGTGGGGCTGGGAGCGAGCAGGTTTGAGAGTGATAAATCCTTCTGAGGCTGCAATTATTTTTGTTTTGCTGTTGGGCAGCACCAGCCCCGCTCTCTCAGCTCTTAGATCAGGTGTGTCCCTTCCTGAAGGCCTCCAGCTCCTATCTTTGGTTTCAGCAGTGCCTGATAGGCAAACATGTGATTGTCCGATGACTGAGGCAGCCGAGGAGCTGCCGTGCAAAGCCCCCAGACCTTCTCGGTGGTGGGAAGTGTGGCCTCCTCTTGGGTACCGTGGTGTGAATTGCAGGTGGTACATTGCAGTGTGAGGCTGTGGGATAACACCAAGCAGAGCTTTGAGAGGGAGGGAGTGACAAAATTGAAGAGAATCGCTGAGCTTCGTTGGCCCCAGCTTCCCTTGCTCGCCCCATCACTGCTTTTGATTTCAGCAGTCAGTTTATTGTACTTGCCTTCAAGATGCAGCAGATTCCTTCCCTATGATTGTTACAGGTGAAGTTGTGTGATATTTTCTAACCTTGCAGTCACAGGAATGTTTTGTTTAAGAGAAATTCAGTTCCAAGGCGTGCAGCAGTGTCATGGAACCATAGACTTGTTTGAGTTGGAATGGACCTTAAAACTCATCCAGTTCCACCCCCCTGCCACGGTCAGGGACACCTTCCACTAGAGCAGGTTGCCCCAAGCCCCGTCCAACCTGGCTGTGAACGTCTTTGTGGGCATATGCTGATCCTTCAGTCAAAATCCTTCAGTCTGTGCTTGAGGATTTCCTCGCATTGGAAGACTTCCATCAGATAAAGAAGGAGAAATGCTGTGTAGCACTGCAGGGAAGGAGGCAGTCACTCCTCCATTGCAGCTCGTGTTGTCAGTGCAGGGTAACCAGCCATGTCACTAGACAGATGGAAATTGAAAGCTGCCCAAGTGTAAAGGGTGACTTAGAAAGTCACAGAAGCTGAACTCGAAAGCATTCAGCCTTGAGCAGATGTTTTCTTAAAGCATTATTTCAAAGCACCAGACTGCAAACATCCATCTTCTCTCAGTAGCTGGAGTGGTTTTGGAAGGGGGTGGGTAGCAATGATTTCCAACTGGAAATACATATTAATGAGTTAATTACAGCCTTACAAACAGGTTGTGTTTGGATGCTTGGCCACAACTGCTCCATCCTGGGAGCATCCACAGTGACCAAGGCTGGACCCCAAGATGCTGGGGTGGGCTTTGGCCCCTGTGTCTCTACAAAAGCTTAAAATCAGGAAGCACTGGACCAGATCCTCCTTCTTGCTCCTCGTGCCTGTGAGGTGGCACTCCCGCACGTCTCATGCCTGCCCTCATCCCTCTCCTGCAGCAGCAGCACTTACGTTGAGCTGTTATTTCTGACATTGAACGGGGGGTTCCATTTTCTCCTCAGTTTGCTCTCCAGCAGCCCATGGAACGTAGGAGGCTCCCGATTCCCGGCACGCTGGCTGGGGGTAGCCCTGGTTACCAGCCACCCCCGGGGCTGCTGCTGCAGATGTCAGCCCAAGGCGCTCCACCACAAGAGCTCAGCCTGTGCAAGCTCTTCAGGAAAGCACACAGGGATCCAGGACAGGGATTGCAAGAGACTTCACAAGAAACACACGTATTGTACTCTGAAATTACCCATCTTTATGAGAGAGCCCCAAGCTCTGGGAATGTTATCCCCCATGCTGGAAGCACAAAATGCTCTTGCACGTCATCTCAGCTGGAGGCTCAGGTGTGAGGAATCAGAAAATTCTTTTATCAAGCCCTGTTTCAGACTTGAATAATGCTCTGTCCTCAAAAGACATGGGATAATATCTGAGAAAGTGAGTCTTCATTACTGTGTGCTAGGTCTTACTTTAGTTTCCTTCGTGCACGTGTCTGCTTGAATTTGAAATGAAGGCAGACTTTTTTCCCTGTTCCCCTATTTTTGCTTAGAATATGGTTGAAGCACTGAGATCTGCAATCATCAGAATATCTTTAGCATGGAGAGGCACCCCTAATACTCTCGTAGTCACACTTTATTCATCCGCCTTCCCATGGCATTTATAGCAGATGGGTTGCAATACTTGTGCAGCATCTGTTAGTCCTCCCCAATTCCACCATCTTTGCAGAGCTGCTTAAGAGATTAAACTCACTAGGAAAAAAGCCTCTTTGAATTGAAGAGCACAGAAACTTCCACCAGAGCTGCAGCCTGGCCACTGAGGGGGTGCTTCTCAGGTCCTGCTGGTAGCTGGAGTCCAAACCCACGCTTGATTTGAGTTCAAGGCACATCAGAGCTGGGCTGGAGAAGTCCCGGCCACCTTGTCCCATGAACAAAGAGGCTGGCTGCATGGAAAGGCAGTTTTACCTCTTCAGTCTTGATTAACTTTGTCTCTCAGCTGTTGTTCTCTGGGCATAAGCTCCATTTACTCAAACAGGTCCTTCTCCTGCCCCTTTGCAGGCTACGCTTTCACCAGACACCATGAAGACTTCCCAGAACTATTCTCTCTGACAAACTCCTGTGCAGCTGGGAGGTCACCTCCCATTCAGTTTTCCAGCTAGTGGGATGTGAGTACAGACATGGGTGAAACACAAATGAGAACTTCTCCTGCCAGGAGCAGGGCTTGTTGATTTGGCTGTGGAGTAAACTCGTAATGCACTTAGCATGGCTATTCTCTTTGTGTATCATCCTCCTCCTTATGTACCACACTCCTCACTGCTCTTTCACCCTGCGGTATCTCAGGCAACCTCTGGGGTCTTCTTGAAGATTAACCTTGCAGGATCCTTTGTTCCTGTAGGGAATGCTGCAGAGCTTTGTGTTTTCCTCTTTGGCTCGAGGCAGTTTGGGTCTCAGCAGCATCACTCTTGCCTCTTCTGCTGAAATGATCCCTAGCTTCATCACCACGAGGTAGAAATCAAACATCCTTTGGTCAAGAGGCCATGACTTATGTTCTTCCCTCTTTGTTTTGGGCTGAGGCAAGGGAGATGGTGCCTGTTACAGCCTTAGGTTGGGGCTGGGGGGAGCTGAGTAGTTGCGTGCTCTGTGTAGATCAACACTACTGTGAATGGAAACAGTCGGGTGAAGTGCAAGAATGGCCACACTGGGTGAGATCCAAGGTCTTTCTAGTTTAGTGCCGTGTCTTCAGGGGAGGCCAAAAGCAGCAGCTATTTAGTGACCTAGATAAGAACTGAGTATATAAAGGTGAGACTTCTCTTCACGTTGTCCTCCAGCAATAAGCAGCCCAGGGATCATTCTAGATGAGAGTTAGCATCAGACCCCCACACTTCATCTGGAAATAAAACAGGTATCAGAAAGGAGATGAACTCCAGTTTGAGTGGTGAGGCTTCCATGCTGCTGGGGATGCTGGACAGTCTTCTGGAACAATTCTTTCTTGCTATTAAAAAAAAAGAAAGAAGGACTTTTGCCTGCTTTGGTTCTAATGTTTGCATTAGAAACACATTTATGAACTCAAGCACAGGGCTGACGGGTTTTCCTCCATCCATGCGGGCATTTGTGTCATAGGTACATAGGTTGTGGCTTTGGTTTGTGTTAGAAATGGGCTTTAGGTCAAGTGTAAGGTTACAGCTGTAATAAAACTGTGCCCTCCTCTCTTGCAGGACCTGTGGATTCCTTACTTTGCCATCACAACTGACATCACTGCCTCAGCAATGCGGGTCCACACAGACGGTGAGTGTGCAAGGGGGCCTGAAATGATGCTGCGAGACTTCCCTGGCACCCTTGCTCCTGGAGTTTTCCTTGCCTTTAAATTCACCTGTCCTTTTGTTTCTCCCTTCTCTGTTACTTGCTGAGCACCAAACTGTGGCTGTCCACAGATAATAAGGACTAGAGCTGTTGAGAAGCAGTGAAATGAGATGCTTTATTCGCTGTTTAGAGAGAAAATGGGTCTATTGACACCATTCTGTTTCCTTAAAGCATCCCGTTAAGTGCAGGTGTTAGCCATAAATTAGACCCTTTTTAAGATATAAATCCCCATAAAGGAAGCAGTTTTCCAAATGAAGAGTCCTACACAAGCAGAAGCTGACCTAGATTCTTATTTGTGTCCAGTCCCCTTTATTTCTCTGGTGCAAAGCTGTAATGCAGTTCACTGACTGAACAGAGAAAGATCCGAGCTCCTGCTCTGCTGCCAGGACGTGGTGACAGCCCTGTGGGACACTTGCTTTAGCTTTTGTCTATTTGGGGTAACTGTGCCATGACTCAGGCTTCAGTGAAGACAGTACAAGCCTCCAGGTGCCCCAGGTATTTTGGGTAGCTGGAGCCTTTGCTGCCAGGTCTCTGATGTTTTATCTTTTGAGCTGGCTCAGCTCCTATCCATTCCTGCTGTTAAATTACTCTGACACTGGGGCTTTGGTGACTGAGAACAACCAAGGGAGCTAAAGCAAGCAGAAAAAGGATTGACCTTTCTCAGAGGTTTTGTGTTTCCATTCTGCAGGAGGTTAAGCCAGTTGAGGTCAGGAAACTCACCCCATCCAGCTGCTTGTCCCTGTGGAAGTTTAATGTAAGGATAGAAATCAGCTGGAGGATGGTTATGGATGTCTCCAGAATTCACTGACAGGAGAGGAAGGAAGGTCAAGGTCAGGTTGGAGCAAGCTGCTCTAGTGGAAGGTGTCCCTGCTCATGGCAGAGGCTTGGAACTGAATGAGCTTTAAGGTCCTTTCCAACCCAAACCAGTCTGGGATTGTATGGTAAGTTCCCAGCTGCTGCAAGTTCCCATCTTGGTCTCATCTGTGGCTGTAGCACAGGAAGTCAGCATTTTTCTGGTGTGGAAGTTGCAATTCAACAAAAACTATTCATAATAAACCCCAAATCTGCTCGTATTGACCTGTGCTAAACAGTAGGAGTTAGAATTAAACAGAACTGTTGCATATGTTTAAAAATAGAAGAGAATAAAAAAGATCAATTCCCAGTTTGCTGGAGAGCTGCTGATTGAAGCACCGAGTAGTTGCTTATTGACAAGTGAGCTAAGGCTGCAGGTCTGACCTGTTTGGGTAATTTAAAGATTCACTTCTCAGACAAGACTCTTGGCCTCCTGGAAGTGCAGCGTCACCCCAATTCAGCTGATGCAGATACTGAGAGAAATCATGAAATAAGAGCCTTGAAGCTGAATGTTTTACAGGAAACAGATCAGTCAATTGCCTTGATTAAACTTCCTATTTCTACCAGCTTAAAGGATTATAACTTTCTGCCTTACAGTGCTATGAGCAGCAGTGTCCTAGGAAGAAATAAGATCTCCACCGTGTACTTACCCAGGTTTTACAAGTGAAAATACTTGGTTATTGCAGAACAGGGAAAACAGACTTTTGGGGCTTTTACAGCATCTATTTTTCATGTTCAGCTCCTGCTAAAGGTCTAGGGTTAGTGGATCCCTGTAGAACATAATGGCTTTAGCTGCCCTTCGAGCTGCTTATTCTTTCTATCCCTTTGTCCCCAGGGAAGCCTTTTCCTTTCGTTATCAGTGTAAGTTCAACAAAGCACTAAAGATGATCCCTGCAGGCTGGCATATGCTGAAATCTCCTTGAAGGCAATAAACATGAGGCATGGACTTAAAGCTGTGATTTCTGAGGCCTTTGCCTGATCGGGTGTCTGAATTGTGTGGGGATTTTGGTGTTGGGGTTCGGGGGGGGTTGCCCTAGCCAGGATTATGGTATAGAAAGTAATAAACTGCTTTAATAAACTTCTAACAGTATCCTCAGGAGGGCCTCTATCTCCTGATTATTTTCATGAGTGCAAAAGCCTACCCCACCTCTGTGGCAGTATTTAATGCTGTTGCCATTCCCTCCCTCTCATTCCTGCAGGCTCTCTGTGGAGATACGTCCGTGCCAGCATGTCCCTCTCCGGGTATATGCCTCCTCTCTGTGACCCGAAGGATGGGCACCTCTTGATGGATGGAGGCTACATCAACAACCTTCCAGGTAGGTGTCCAGGTCAGCTGGGAAGAGCACAGCCCATCAACAATGCCTGCAAACCTTTGTCCCCTTATTGTTTTCTCAATAAAGAAAATAAGGAGTGTTACCTTTCCACCAGGGCTGTATTTGCTCAAAACACAGAAATGGAAATAACACAAAATAGAACCCCAAAATCTCCATCTAACGCTACCTGTGTCTGTAAGGAAAAGGAGGAGTTGCAGACCACACTTTCCACCTGCACAGATTGGAGAAGGCAAAGGGCACACATGCAGGTGGCACTGGGTGGAAAAGACACAATAAACTGAAGGAGGCCAGGGATAGAAATCCAAGTTACAGAAAGATCTGGTTTAAATAAGTTCCTAAATTAAACATTTAAATTGGCTTCTCAGAGCTGTGGTTTTCCTACGCGTAACTATTCTGGAAACTGCAACTATCTTGGACTCAGGGGGTGTGGAGAAAAATATACAGTGATTCTGTGAGGTATGTGTCCTTCTCTTCCCTCCCTTGGCACTTCCCATATCCAAAGGCTGCAGCTAGTCCTGTTACTGACCTTCAAGTAGGAGGTGTTGCCTCATTTCTCTCTCACTTCCAAATATGATTCTTACTCTTGCATCCCAAAGCTTTTCTTAGACTGAAATCCTCTGTGCTCCTCCTCGCCTTCATTACCTCCTATCTGCAGGGTTGACCCAGCACTGCTGACTCTCCTCTTTAAGACCACTTGTTCCTTCTACTGGTCCCCAGATCTTTTGTTCTTGTGAGAAATGTGCTGCACGAGGTAGAATTAATGTGGCTTCAATGTGTTCTTTCACATTATACCTCGTGGTGTAAGTGTGGACTCGAGCTGTGGGTGTCCCACCTCCTCCGTGCTGCTGTCTTCACATGGATTCTGGTGACAGTGTGAGAGAGTCAGGTCATCCCACTGATCTGGGGCAAAACATACCCCAGAAGGGCTGTTCCCAGCCGTCCAGCAATGGGAGCTCACCTGAGGCTACGCAGGGGCTTGGGCAGTGCAGAGTGGGCAGTGTGGTGGGATCTCGGCGTTAAAGTGGAGCATGCAGGGCAGGGCAGGACCCTCCCCGAGGGGACAGTGGTCTCTCAGCAGAGTTTGCTGCAGATATTTACATCTGAGCCTGTTTAGATATAGGTAGGCAGGTCCAATGTCAGGTTATGTGCTGCCTCGCAGTGTGTTAGTCCTCTTGCCCAGAGAAGCTGTGGCTGCCCCATCCCTGGCAGTGTTCAAGGCCAGGTTGGATGGGGCTTGGAGCGACCTGGTCTAGTGGAAGGTGTCCCTGCCTGTGGCAGGGGTTTGGAACTAGATGAGCTTTAAGGTCCTTTCCAACCCAAACCATTCTGTGATTGTATGATTCTATGTTGCTGAGATGCTGCAAACTCACATAGTGACCCATTCTTCTGTGCTGTTTTTGCAGTCTTTGAAAATTGTGGAAGGACAATAATGGGCAGAGAAGGGACAGACATTTCTAGGTGTGCTGGGGCTGGCAGGTAGCTTCTTGCATGGCTCCCATTTTTGGGGTGCTTTAGGTCTCCAAAGAACATTTAAATTTGGGCTACCACTCTGTTTTTTGATAGCTGTCCTCCCCAGTGCTCTTCTGTGACTTGGAGACCTCCAGAATTACTGTGGAGATAGGAAAAGTGTCACAGAGCAAACCCTGTGTTTTACTTAAATGGAAATGCAGAAGGAAGAGGGAGCCAGCCCCGTGCCCTGCTCTGTTGAGCCTAAAGCACACAATTGCAGCAGTCACTTTTTGTTCAGTTACTGTGTCCCTTTGTAGTGACATTTTCTCAGTGACACCAGCCATGTGTAGCTGACCCATTTTGGGACAAGATTCAGCCTGTTTAGAAGCTGGCCTTTTTTAGTAAAATTGCTGGAGTTATTCATGTATTCTAGAACTGTATTTGGCTCTGGCTTATTTGATTTTTCGTTTAATGGGAACATTAAAACAAGAAAAAAAGGATGTGTTGTTTCCTTGATCCTCTTCTGTCCCTCAGATTGATAAGCCATTATGACATGTGTTTGAAGAGAGCATTGGCAGTTACTGATTTACTCCAGTGAATCAGTAACTCAATGGCTTTCCATGTTTGGGAGACCTTAGGGACGGATCGCACTGCAGAACTTCCCTGATCTACCTTGTGGAAATATGAAGACTTACGTCACATACATGTAGAAATGCTTTGCCTGCTGAGAACCACAGATTCTTGCTTGACTTTCTGGGTGATTTCTTCTTCTTAGGCTCTCGAATTGCCAGCTGGCTGCCCAGTTTTTCAGTAGAAGTGATGCACACAACCAACATCCTCGGTATCACACAAGCCGGCAACTCCCAGCTTAATGCTATGGTAAGAATGCTTCACTAGTTTGTACCTCAGCCTTCCTGTTTGTGTTGGGGAGGGAAGAGGTACATGTAGATGGAGAGCAAAAGGGGAAAGAAGTCAGAACAGTGTTTAGATGCTACATGAAAGCTGGGGGTTTTTGAGTTAGAGAAGCTTTATTTTAGTGAAGTTAGGGCTATATTTTGGGTCAAATATGCAAACATAAAAGAACAGGTCTGGAGGTAAGTAAATGAGAGAGAAAAATGACGTGTACTTTCTGAATAGATAGGTAGACTTATTTTCCTCAGCTTGCCTAGTGCAACTTTAGCTTTTTTTCAGGACTTCACTCACAACTTGCAGTAGCGAAGGGTGTGAGTCTGTAACCATGAAATTTAGCTGTTAGTTAAGTGGTACCTTCCCAGCCCCCCCACCAGACCATTTACAGCATCGAGAGGGGGAGCGAGTGGGCTGCGTGGTTTTATGAGTGACAGGCTGGGCTTAAATCACGACAGTTCTTTTTGGCGCCCAACGTGGGGCATGAAGGGTTGAGATAACGACAGATCTGACCGGAGCGTGCCTAATGGTGTTTGTGATAAGCATTTACTGTTTTGGGATTAGTAGTCACTCGTCACAATGCTGATTTATTGGCTCTCAAAGTTTTTTCTTTGGATCTCAGAGTTTCAGCATGTCCTACCTTACTTACAGTCGGTATTTGCTGTGTTAGTGTTTATCGGCTGGGGGCCTTGGGCTAAGGTTCTTGTTTCATTGTATTTTATGTCAATGGCTTGTAATACGGGCGGGCTCCGGCAGCAGGGCGGAATGGACGTGGCCGTGGACTTGTACCTGGCCGTCCCGCTGCTCTTCACCGTCCTGGCCCTCGTCCTCGCCTCCGTCTTCGAGAGGCTGCGGGGAGCCGAGGGGAAGCGGCCCCAGGAGCCGGGGGCGGCCGAAGCGGCCCGGGAGAGCGGCCCCGGGGACAAACAACAACAAAGAACCGAAAACAGACACACTGATTT
>JANHGB010057935.1:0-16648 GCA_026283785.1 Coracopsis vasa
GGGGCGCAGGGAGCGGGGCCTAGCGGCGGCCGGGCCGAAATGCAACGGGGACGGGCGGGGGGCGCTCGGGGCCCGGCTCGGGGCCTGGGTGACCCCCCCCCGGGCTCGGGTGTACCCCCATGGCCGCCCGCTTCGGTGTTGAGGGGCCCGTACCGCCCGGTCCCCTCAGCCCCCGCGGGGCTGCTCGGTCCCTGGGGGGGCATGGGGGGTCTCAGCAATCCCCGTGCTGATCCCAGGCTTCCCAGCATCCCATGGACTGAGGCACCCCCGGCATCCCGAGGAGAGCTGCTCTGTGCTCAGCCTCCTTTACTGTTCCAGGCTCCTGTATCTTGGGCCCCCATTCCCATGCACACACGGGGTGAGCAGGAGGATGCACCGCTCCTGCCCCAAGGGCTGAACATGGGAGGCGGATTCTAACAGAGCATCACTTCGACCACAGACAGAAAGCAGCCGCCTCCGGTCTCCAGCGCCTGACAGCTTGCAGCCATCCCGCAGCACAGCCCAGGCCGGGAAGTGATCTCCTCTTACAAATCACAGGAGCCAATTCACACAGGGCAAATACTTCCCGTTCTGCGGGACCGCACACGGCAGCGGGCCAGGGCCTCCGCCTCCCTCCCCCCTTCCAGACCCTTCGGGACACGCCGCAGGAGGGACACCGCAGCTCCGGGTACCCGCAGCCGCAAGACCAGCTCGGAAGGACGGCCCCGAGCACAGGTTTGGGATGGTCCAAAGCTCCCACAGGACAGGCTCCATGCAGAGGTTTATCCCCACGTCATCCATGTCTGGCAGCTAAGCGATCCTGAGCCTGGCTGGCAATCTGTAAGGCTTTGACAAGGAACACAGACATCAGTAACAGTGAGAACGTTAGAGGCAAACCTTCGGCTTTCAGTGCGTTCATTTGCTTTCCCAAAGTTAACGCAGATCAGCTTCTCTCCCGTGTCACAGTGCCTTGGAGCGAGCTCTGTTGACTGCAACAATCTCTCTGCCTAATCCAGGCTTGATTCCGGGGGGAAACGGGTGATTTGGTCAAGTTTCTTTACTGTCCTTTGATATGGGCCTTAGCTGCTAATGGCGCTAGGAAGTAAAGAAGAAATGGGAATAGAAATACACAACTATAAGGAATTACAATAGTGACTTTAATTCAACCAGTTCCAACTGAATCAGTAATGCCCTGAAAAACAAACCTTGCACAGAAAACACAGAACACAAATGGGTTTGTCTTGACAGCTGGTGAGCACGAGTGAAAAGGTGAATGGAATCTCTCTGCCTTCTCTGGAAAACAAAAGGTTCCACACGCTCTCAAAATGCCCCTTGTTTTCTTACTACATGGGTTGGGTTTGGAGGTAGCCACTGGAAATGCTCTGTGAGGAAAGCCAAGGTCTGTGCTCTGCCACAAGCAGTAATTCCAGATTGCCCACGTTGAAATGCTTTACAACTATCTTAGTGTCAAAAAGCATTTATGTTTCCCTAAAGAAAACCCCAGGACTTTGACAAAAATAATTCAAATTAACCCCAAAACCTGAAGAACCCAAAAAAACCCCTATTAATTTTGTAAAGCATAATCCCACCTTTCCCAGCAGTCTTTACTTGGGCTTCAGGGAGACACACAGCACGAGGAAGTGATCCGCTGCTGAGGCTCTCAGCCTGGGATGAGGGCCTGAGCTCCTGGCTCGCCTTCTCCCAGCACTGGAATACTTTTTCCAAAGCAATACCAAAAAAGGGTTGTTTCTAGGTCAAGACCTCGGTGCTGGGTTTTAAGCAGGGGCTGACAGTCGAATGTGAACACAGCTGTAAAATGGATTCGCAATGGGAGCTCAGGCATTCTTTTTCTGATTAGGAAACAGTCACCGAGCCTTGTGCGCTTAAAGGTGAAAGCTATTTTTGACATAAAAATTAGCACGTAGTTCCTCTGTCATCCTTCAGTTGCTGCTCTGGAAGCTGTGAGTGAATGATCCAAAGATAAGCAAGGAGTACAAACATGCGGAATTACACGAACAGGTAGAAAGGGATCAGGTTTTATTCTGCCTGACAATTAGGAGAGGAAGAGATTTCTTTCTACACTCCCTACTTAGCCTAAAAAGCGCTGCTAAAAAAGGGCCACTTAAGCACTGAGACAGACCTCAATGGCATTTAAAAACTGGAAGTGCTTTTAATAGCTGCCTTTTGAAAATAATGTTAAGTCTATTTTTGAGATGGATAAACTGAGCCACCAATAAAGCAAGGCAGGATCCAGCACTGAGAAACTGCAGTCTGCTTCCCAACCCGTACAGGGACCCCAGGATAAGAGAACAGCAGTGGACTGGATGCTGTCAAGTGTTCTTTAAACCCAAATTCTCCTTCCTTCATTCTTTGGTGGGAACAGCCTTCAAAATTAACCCAAAGCAGCTTGAAAACACAGCTCAGAGGGACTGCTGCTAAAATAAAAGTGAGCGAAGAACAGGCAGAACTCGGAGGGCTTATCGCCACCCGTAATGCCCCCGGCTAATCCCCGGCCCCTTTATGTAACCTGGGATTGCTGCAGCTCAAACAGCTTACTGGGGTTTGCTGCTTTTCCTTAAAGCTCTCATGGACAAATGCAAACACCTTAAATGCTTGGTTTTCTTCTGCCACTTGCAAGAAAAAGTTATTGTAAGAGGGGGAAAAAAACAATCTTTTATTTGTGAACAATGGCAAACAGAATGTAACTCACACACTGAGAGGAACGCGTCTGTCTTAGCCGTGATCTTGACAGAAACCTTCCCTCTTTGCAACACCCGGGGTAACTCCCCACTGGTAAGACACAAAAGGTCGAATCCCACATTTCTCCTCCCCCCAAACACCCTCTGGAAGCGGTGGGGTGTTCCAAACCAAGGTAACACCGTGCCCAAGCTACACCTTTGGCGCAGCTCCCGCAGCACGGGTGGCTGTGCTCTCATACTTACTTCCCTGTGCCCACTTGCCCGCAGTGCTGAGCCAGCACCGAGCCGGGCACCGGTGGCTCCCTTTGCCCACAGGACGAGCTCTCGTGCCACTGATCTGCTCTGACTTTCCACTGCACCAATCCTTCCAAGGCAAAATGCAACTTCCAAACTTCCAGTCGGTGCTAAGCCTAATGCCGGCTGCTTATGGAAACTTAAGGAGAAGAAAAATAAACCCCTTATTGAGCTCCTTGCAATCGGAGACCTGAGCGGGCTGGATCTAAACGCCACTCACATCAACGGCAGCAGTAGGCTTCCCTGGATGTTGGACTAGATCCAGCTTAAAAGTTTCCATGAAATAAACTAGGCTAAGCGCATCAGCTGCATCGAAACTAACTCGGTGTAACAGGAGCATCTGTTCTTCACATCCACCATTTTCTTACAGCCTCAACTCCCCGGCGCCGCAGCGACACGAGCTGCCGTGCGAATGGCTCATCGCTGTCGTGACACGAGACGTCGTCTCCCGACAGCAGCTGCCTCGTTAGACTGTGGATGAACCAGCGATTAGAAGGTAGCATGCATGCTGTATAAACTACTTGACCAGGTAGCTTTTGGTTGTCAAAAAAACAGCTTAATGCATTTCGTACGATGGCATTACAACGTGAAATTAATGCCCGCGTCGAGACAGCCGAGGAGCACACCTCGGAACCATTTATACACAGTACAAAGCAAATGTTTACCCAAGTACAAATGAAACAGGTTGACAATTAGCTAATGTAGCTTTGTGGACATAAACCAGGTACATTCGAGCAGAACCAACAGAAAATAAAAGAGGAAACAGCCCTTTTCCTATGCCCTGCTAAGAGCACCGTGGTTTAGTGGTTTGGGAAGCCTCTGTCATGTTGAAAAGTCTCCTTGCCGGTGTTTAATGTGTTTATTCTACTGCTACGCTGCTGGGATATAAATAACAGCAGCCGGCTGCATGGACCCACGGTCAATGCTACAGGAATTGACAACATACAATTAAGTCTCACACCTGTTTATTGTCAGTAATTCATAGATAACCACTTCTAGTACACATTTCCATATTGGCTTTTAATGCTTCTTGGGGGTTGTTTTAAGCTCAGGGACACCCAAACTTCATCTAAGGGTCATCTCTGCAGCGCCCCCAGATCCAGAACACTACACACCTACTGTGTAAGACTGGTGCAAGCTGGTGTCATTGCCACGGGTAGCAGAGATGCTTTGGAAACTACACATCCCAACATGCACGGCCCCACCAGCACGGGCTGCTCTACGCTACGGGAGGAGGGAGTTTTCCTGGGGTGCATTCCCTTTACATGCCTCGTTCCGGCCGGATCAGCCTAAGTCATGCAGCTGTCTGCACGCAATGCTCTACACAGTGCAAAAACGAAGACCTCTACACATCTGGAGTAAGAACAGTGGTAACAAAGTCATAGCTACATATTCTTCTCTACATTTTTGTTTATTGAGACAAACTAATTAAAAGGCACAAACATAGGGCATATGTTTACATGGACATTATAACAAACATATACATTAAAAGTGTAGGAATGTGTTTCCTTTCTGCTAAACAGAAAGTTCCTAAGCTTTTATATATACAAAAGTTGTACAATTTGATGTCCTAAAGTACAAAAGATCATTTATAAAATTATTTTACACTAAGCTCTATTTTTTTTGTGGTTTTTTTTGTTGTTTTACTATGTAGTCCAAGCCCCTAGAACAGTTTCACGTAATGATACAGATACCTGTCACCTGAGCCAGCAGCCTGGCAATCACTGCTTGTTACTGACACGGCAGGGTAGGAACGGAAGCAGCCAGTCCATTTTGACTAGTCAGTCCTGCTAGCACTCTGTGAAAATGCACACACTCTAATCTCTGTAGCTTTCAACTTCATTAAGATATAAACATCTCAACTGTAATCTTTATTTTATTTGTCTTTTTAATGTAGAGTCTTGGGTTTAGGGTGGTTTTTTTTAAACAAAGGTTTAAAAACGTGAATATGTGACATGATAGTCGAAAAAGTATAGCTGTTTCCCTAGATCTTGCTTTCTACTTTATGTACAGATAAACAGGTTAAGAAATAAAAAGCACATGTAGCTTAAACATGTGTGACCATTTGTGGAGAAGTTCTGGGCTGGACAGTTGAAACCATCACCCCAGAAAGTCCCACAAACTGATAGAAATGTGTTAACACAATAGAAGAATAACGTAAAAATGATGATGTTTGCAAATATTTACAAAGTTGAACAGATTTGCACAACACTTGATTAAGAAATAGGGGAGAAATTAAAAGACGCTCTCTGCTTGTCCTGGAGGGGCATCCTACCTAGTTAGTGGTTAGAATAAAAACTGTATACAATTTAATATAAGACAAAACTTCTAGTGAACAACTAACACGTCTGTCCCCTGCTGCAACACCAGCAGGCTCTGATTGGGAGGCAGAGGGCATAAAAATCATACCCAGGGCCTCCAGAATCTTCCAGCTTAAAGCAATATTTCTTAAGTTTCAAAGCACTCCTTTTGCTCCTAGATAAGAGTCCCATAGGGGTCTGACTGTTCAGAGACCATGTTTACATACATCTCGACTCCTCTTCTGTCAGCCACGGCTGTTTCTCATCAAACCATAAGCTTTCTTAAACAAAATGTTGACTACAATGCTCTATTCCCTTAGGGTAATATGTTGGGTAATATTTACATCTCCAAATATCAGGTCACAATCCCTATTATACGTTGAAGTTAGAATGATAAGTTATCATATGCTTTGCATATCAGAGCTGGTATCACCTTTCCCATAGGGAATGCTGCCTGAAATTACCATATTCCCAAAGGTAAAATGCATATTTTTCTCCAAAATGCATTTTTTTTTTTTAAATGACAACATTGTAATGCATTTACTCCTTAAAAAAAAAAACATCAACACAGACAAGGATTCTACACTAGCTCAGAAACTTAAACAACTGCCAAGTTAAGATTAGCCATCCGCCCTGTTAAACACACAGAGGGGTCTTTGCTAGTGCTTACATTAAAGTAATTCTCTAAGTTATAATTTGGGGGATAAAACATACAACTGGTTTTTTTTTTAGTTATTTTTTTTAACTCTGGCAATAAGTATCTGCTCTAATTCAGCATCAGTCAGCTACGAGGGAAAACTTACGTTAACTCAAGTGCTCCAGTGAAACTCAAGGTTGAACCATATGAGCCAAATCAACAGGGGAAGATGCTACTATGGTCTCTGATGGTGCATGTTGCCCCAGTGTCTTAGTCTGAATTTATTATTAACTAAACCAAAATGAAACAAAACAAAACAAAAAAACCCAGCAACAGAAATAATAATAAACCCAAACAAAAACCCAGAAAAGAACTGCTGGTAAGGATTCCATTTTAATCCTTTTTAATACTGTTTAGAAACTCTTTACCAGGGAGGAGACGTGGGCAAGGCCTGGGGCAGGAAAGGCATGCTCTCTACCGGTCTCATGGCTATATTTAAGGGACCAGCTAACGTCATGGGCGTGGGGAGGTTCATGGGAGATGTTATAGTGACTGGATGTGCTATATTCACTGGAGCGGTTACTGGGGTAGGTAAATTGACTGGTGTGGTGAGCGTTAATGGAGATGTCATGGATAATGGACTTGTTATAGTTACAGGATGCCCTAGGTTCATCGGACTGGATATATTAACTGCACTTGATACATTTACTGGACTTCTCATGCTCATTGCAGCTGCCACTGTGACTGGGTTTGTGATAGTCCCAGAAGCCACAGAGGACGTTATATTGAATGGAGTAGTAAGAGTCACAGGCGTAGTAGCAGCAGTGGAGGTTTGGCACAAGTTAGCAGCTTCTAAAAATGAGACATAAAAAGACAAAAAGGTTTTAACACATAAAAAAAAACCATGGACAAGATTTAAAAGGAAAATAAAAAAGGCAAAAACCAAAAAAAGAACAAAAACAAAACCCAAACAAGAACAGGTACAAATTCTGGCATCATTTTCTTTAGGAATTATTAGTAAGTTAAAACTGTTAACATTCTATAGCCTACAAGAAATACAAACTCTCATGCACTTCATTTCAATTCAATATCTTTTTTTTCCTGAGAAGTCAAGCGAGGTTGTCTTATAAAGAGGGTTTCCATGTGCATAAAAACAGTACTGTACAGTCAAAGAAATCCTCCCAAGAGGAACATTATAAATAGAGGAGAGAGTGTACATACCGAATGGTACGTACTCTATAGCCTTCTCAAAGGTGAACTGACATTCTGTGGAGGTTTTAAAAAGTCATTATTAGGGACTGATTAAGCAAAGCTCGTTTCAATATTTACCTGCTTATTTCAGTCTTAATTATTGCTACTAAATACTGCTCCACTGATCACACTTAGCGATTTTCAAGGCTACCCAGTACACCTTCCAACCCCCATCATCTCCTCAGCTTTCACATAAGCTACAGCTCCACACCAGCTTGGTTTGCTCTGGGGGGGTTTGGGTTGGTTGGGTGGTTTGGGTGTTGCAGCAAGCAGGAATTAAGTGCCGAACAAAGCAGCCGAGGAGCCGATCAGTGCCCGGCCCTGCTGCCGGGGGGGGCTGTGGCAGGGCTGGGCACTGGGGAGCGGGCAGAAGCGGTCCAGGACATGGAGGGATCACTGCACATCCATCAGCACCACCTGCCGGCTACCCATACTAGAAGGCTCCAAAACCAGAAGCGGGCTGGTGGACGCGGGTAAAGGGAAGGGATGAGTGCTAGAGAAACCGACAAAAATACATCCTACATCAACGTTACAGCACTTCTAAGCCGTGTCTTGTTCCACATTTGTAGGGTAGGACACCAAGCTCAGTCTACACCCACGTTTCAGGAGGTAAGCCAGGAGCAAAGAGTCCACTCTTGCCATTTGGGCAATACAAATGTACCAAGACAGAGTTAACTTTGAAAGCAACATTAGCCCCATTCAAGGGTTACTGTTGGTTCTTCAAAGTCCATATCTAGGAGGGGTGGAAAGGAAGGGAAAGAGTAAAATAATAATAATAATAATAAATTGCAAAAATAAATTGTATTAGACTAAAAAAAAGTATCCCATAATGTGTTGTAAAGCCAATGCAACAGGGGGCACAAGCACAGGAGAACCAGCATGGAAAGAGCAGCACATAGGCATGGCACTGTCTGGTCTAGCTTCACCTTCCAAGCACAGTAATACACGAAGACACATCCCACCCGTGCCCCTTCCCAGTTCAGTTAAGCTCGTATCAACTGACAACACCTCTACCCACCCGCCTCCCTCAACCCCCAGTCTGCCCAAACCCACTCTTCATGTTAGAGCATATTCAATCATCTGAACAGGAAAGGAAGAGGGAACAAGACATAGGAAAGAACAAGCAGAAACCAAAAATTCTCAATGATTTTCTAAATCTGACACCCTTTTGCTTTATCTAGTGGCCTGATGGTATTTAACATTTCTGTTATCACTGCATTTGAACATGACGAAGCTGTTTCTACACTGTCTGATCACAGAATTCAACTGGAATAATAACCAAGGCGAAAGGAGCTAAGCAGCCTAATACACAAACAAGACCTAGAAAAGAAAAAAGACTGAAGATACTGAAAGTAAGTTTAGGAGAAAAGAAGAAACAAGGTGAGTCAGTAACATTTATTACTAGAACAGCTAGTGAAAGCAGCAAGCGGTCACTAGGAATTCCTTCTAAAAGGAGAGTCACAGACAGGCATTAGAAATCAAACTGTTGTGAAAGAGTAAGAAAGCAGTAACTGAAGACTTTAAGCTACTAAACTCCTACACTAAACTGAAGCAACCTATTCTTTGACACAAACTGACACACTGACCAGCAACAGGAAGCCATTCAACTGCAATGGCAGCAGCACACGTATATGTAAGCTGTGAGCTAGCAATAATGACAAACAGGATCACTTATGAGTTAGTTCTGCAATTAAAATAAGTAAAGATACCCCAAACAAACAATGTGCTCTAGAAAACTTTCTGCAAAGCCAGTTACATGATGCTAAAGCCAATGGAATAAATTGGGGGAGAAATGATGAAAGGGACACAGAAAGCACCCACATGCAAACTGATGATGATGCAATGACCGAGGGCGTTATGTGTGTATATACATATAAATATATATGCACACAAGTTAACAACTGGTAAATATGCATAAACACAGCTGAAAACCACATGCAAGGAAAAAAAAACACACTCTTGCCTTGGAGCAGACACAAGCATCCCTTTATAATGATGACTGCTACGCACACAGACCAAAGGGAAGCGGGTAATAAGGAGTTCATTTACAACAGGGTAATTTTGGCCATGTTATCCTCCTGCTAGGATCTAGGTTCTAGCTATCACTAAGAATGAAACGTTCATGTAAGACATCCTTTTCTGACACCTTAAACTCCCTATAGAACTATCAACTCCAATATCTTACAAAGCCAAGACTGTAAGTATTGGTTTGTTTTACCTTTCTTCCTTGCTTTGACGGCCTCTTCCCATAATCTCAGGGTCTCTACCTGCTTTCCAGGCCAACTTGTTACATGCTGCTGCTGCTGCTGCTGTTGCTGCTGCTGCTGTTGTTGTTGCTGTTGTTGCTGTTGTTGCTGCTGCTGCTGCTGCTGTTGTTGTTGCTGTTGCTGCTGCTGCTGTTGCTGCTTCTGATTGCTGGTCTCTTCACTCATGCATGCTATGCCAATTAAGTAAGAACACAAATTCACCTTGAAAAGTTACTCTGTTTTCTGCTGACATCACAAAGGCTTCTTCCATAAAGAGCATGTGGAATCTCACAGGATTCCAAGAGCAAAAATCAAAGGTGCTTAAAACCACATAATTAAGTCTGTGCTTTAGAAAACTACTTTTCCAAGAGCTAAAACACAAAGTGCAAGTCGGGAACATCTGCTTTTGACTTCCTTTCTGATTATTTTGTTTGCAATTTAGGAAGAATGGAATAAAAGTCTCCAGGCTCTAGAATTCGAGCTGCTGAGCCAACTGCACTGGTTCTAAATCTCAGCTTTATAAAGAAAAAAGCCTTCTAACTTGTTATTCCAAGTATGACCTCAAACTCTCAGTTTACCTTTACATCACAGAACAGTGTGTTACTACTCTCTGGCCACACAACAGCTCATCATTTCCACCTCTAACAACTGCTGTAAATGCCTCATGTGAACTGGCCAAGCAGCACCAAACTGGCTTGGGAAGCCAGAGCTGTAACCCTATACCTTGAAAAATACTTCACACCCAAATTTTGTGTTAAGCTCAACCATCAGGCATTTCAGACATTCCCAGGACCTTCAAATTAGCCAGGCACTGAAAAGATGCTGTAAATTAATACTGTTTAAAAGGCTTTAAGGACAAAGTTTCCAAAGACAATCCTTACTTCTCCCTCTAGATTCCTCTGAAAACCCATTCTGTGTCATTAAGCGTGTGGGTTAACTCAAGTTACAGGTATTTTAATAGAGGAGATGTGAAAATCAAGTCTTTCCTTGCTCACTAGGCACCCCCAGGTTCAGGCTTCAGCACTTCCACAGACTTTAAGACTAGAAGGAACTACTACAAGCATCTCATCTGAACTCCTGCACACCACCAGTCAAATGCCATTAATGCTTAAAACATTTCAGGGCTGGATTTAAATGCTTTTCCTGTCAGTTAATGCCAGAGGGAGGAATCATCGAACCCAAAGGGTCAAAGCTTGGAGAAAGCACAGAAATCTTTCTCCTATTTTTGAGGAGCTTTAGGGGAGGTTTCACACCTGAAACTTGCCAGGTCTTAGCAGCTCTGAAATATCCTGAACTCTCCAGAATTATCTGCTGGACTTTTAGGCCTGTACAGTTCAGCAAGTACTTAGAAACTGAGAAAGCTTGGGAACTCTTTTGTTCAAAGAGATGGGTCACCCTCACAAGTTGCAGGGATAAGAGCACATTCTAGCAGCAAACCAATTCCACACAAGCCAATTCTTGAGCAGAAGAAGATTCTGTTATCAAACATCTATTTTAATAGGTGTGAATATAGCATTGACACCTATTAAAACGTACCCCTAGGACTGAGGGGTGCGTTTTGGCATTTTAACGTCACCAAAGGCAATTCCCTTTGCAAACACACTGTTATTAGAAATGTTTTTAAAACGTTCACCTACTTTTATTGATGCCTTGTTTACAGGTATTACAGTTGATACTTTGGCTCTGCCCGTGTGTCTTTAAGTGGCTGGTGATATATGCTGCACTCAGAAGTTTACCACAGATATTACACGATACCTTTCCTTCATGGCGCACCATGTGTGTCCGCAGTCTGTCTTTGGTGGCAAAGGCAGCAGTGCACGTCTATATAGAGGACAACAGTTACACTTGAAGTGCAGACAGCATCATTACAGTATGAATTACATGCCCACCATAAGGCTGGTTTACCTTGTACGTGCAAAAATCACACCCTATGCTACTTGAACTGTCTTTAAATAGTGGGTGCTTTACCTACCATAACAAGAGGTACCTTATAAACAAAGCCTAGAACAGGCAAAGTTGGGTTTTGATACAATTTAACTGTACAAATATGAACTTGATACCCTCAATTGCTCAATTACGTTTGTTCCTATCCAAATCAGAACAAGGAAATGAAACCTTCTACTAACGCTATTCCTTTTACACAAGGCTTTTATTTAATGCGATGAGTCACTAAAACACAGGTTGGAACAGGCACGGCTATTCCAAGCAAAACAGTTAATTGTTCCAGGGCAGTCAAGTTTCTTTCTCTTAGACTCAGTCATCAACTTACACCAACTTGCTTTCACCTCCCAGCAAAGTAACGGACCCAGAACCACCTATTCCAACCCATTTTACATGGATATAGTGAGGAACACATGGAATTGAAACATGCTGAGAAACACATTGCACACATGACTCAGTAATCAGCACTGAGCTGAGGATGCTGTTACAATCCTACCGCTAAGTTAAGCATATCTTAAAGCAGAGCACCTATGTTGTTCTCCAAGAAAGCAAAAAGCCTCTCATCTTCCTTGAAAAGTAGCCACAGCATCCTTTTAAACTGCATCTAGACTCCCATCAGAACTACACTGCTGCTGGTATGTAAGGCAGATGTAACTTTATTCCTAAACTTCCTTGTCAAAGAACAGTCCAGGAGCAAATACAGTTCTGGAAAGATTATTCACCTGAGATGCTAATGTTACAATAAGGCATTGTTCTTAACAAATCACTTTAGCCCTTACTTGGCATTTGAAGGGTCTCTCTGTTGAGTGAACATGTTTAACGTGACAGCTTAAATGATCAGGCCTGCAAACAAGAGAGGAACAGAGAAGAGAATGCATACTGTTACAAATACATAGCAAGGACACGGTGGCTAGCGGTGCTGAACACTGCTGGTGACCCCTTGCAGCCCACCCCCTCTGCACAGCAAGAATAAATACATCCCCTCACCTACGCAGTGGCTTTCAGCTCAAGTAACACATGGTTACGCTGAGACCCAACCTGCTGCTTAAAACTCAACCACGTTCCTCTTAACACACCTGAAAATGGTATGTGTGGTCGTACCCTGTGTAAAGGTGACAGAGCAACAGCTCTAAAGGTTGAAGGTTTTTCTCTGTCACAAGCACAGGTGTAAATACAGCCAGCAGCAATGCAAGCTCCCCCACACTGCTCTGTCAGTACACCTCAACCCTGCTACCAGACAAGGAGGCAGTTTGCCTGCTGTGCCCCATCCAGCCACTGGCCTTCGCAAAGGCTGGTCAAGGGGCTCCGTGACACCCATCAGTGACATGGACACGTGTCCTGTGGACCTGGATGAGGTCACAAGATCATTTTAAAACACTCCCACAAAAGAACAAGCACTTTTGGCTCAGATCAAGACCCACACCCTAGAGGTAAACAAGGCTCTTTATCCCCTCACCAATCTTCTAAGATGTCTGGTTCTCCTAGCCCCTCGCTATGATAGCTTAACCCTTCTTGGTTATGAAAAGCCAATACTTGAGCTCGCCTGGGATTTTCTACATGGTACCTCGAGAAGCCTTTTCCACAAACACCACAGGTGTAGGGTTTCGTGATGCCACCTTCGTGGGACCTCACGTGGTAGGTCATGCGATCCTTCCTCTTGAAGCGCTGATTGCAAATGGGACATTCAAAGGGTTTTTCATCTGAGTGGGACAGCTTGTGCCGGTTGAGGTGGTAGACGTCCCTGAAGGCCTTGCCACACATCTCACAAGCATGGTTCTTCTTAACGGGCTTGCTGGGCTTCTTGGCTGTCTGAGTCACTGCCATGGCCGTCGCGCCAGCACTACTGCTGGGGTTGGTGGCAGAGGAAGACGTAGTGACTGTGGACAGGATGCCTGCGATAGTTGACACCAGTGAGCTTCGGCTGTTGTCACCAGCGATGGTCGAGATAAGGGGCACCATTGTGGTGGGAGTTTTCTTTGGCCGTGACACTAACTTTATCCCTGTGTGGCAGGACTCATGACGCCTCAAATGGTAGCTGTCCCTGAATGCTTTGCTGCAGTAAGTGCACACAAAGGAGGTTTTAGGTTTTTCCTTTTTAATCCCAACAATAGCATCCTTTAATGTTTCTGGTGCAGGCTGAGGTTTCTGCGTTATTGGTAAGGGCAGAATCGGCTTCTGATCGGGTGGCTCAACAGCAGAGCTCAGGAGAGGCAACAAACTGTTCTGTGCTGCCTGCTGTTGGTGATGTGAGGCTTCGTGTGCCTAAAACCAAACAGTCACACTTAAATTCTATTGACGGGTGCTCGCTCTGACACGGTGAGAACATTTACAACCTACAGGAAAGCACATTCTACACCAAAAGCCACTGAAGTAACAACTGGGAGAGGGAACAGAACTCTGGGTTTGGACAAGAATAAACCCGCTCACGCTCTACATGCATTGGCTGCGCAGATTCTGTGGCAAGCGGAGGGATGGCACACATCATAACAAGCAAATAATTAATAAGTTTCCGGAGGGCAACACTTCTTATGGAAAACAACGAGGCGCTTGTCAGATCTTTTCCTAACACAGCATTTGATCTTTACATAACAGATAACTTGTTTTGCTAGCGATCATATCAGATGCCACCTTGGGACTATCTTTGGAGCTTATGAATGTACTGACAGGAGTTGCAAAATAATGCCCCACCTTTAAGCCGAGCTTAGTGCACACTGAGAATCAAACTGCAGCCATCGGGAGCCAGGATGCGGTAAGGTGTCTTATTTAAACAGTGTGTTCATACTGGTGTGTTAGCACTGAACCAAAGCAGCTTGAATCCAGGGCTGTCTAAAGCCACATTGCTATATTTAGCAGGTTCCCATCGCATTTATACACTGAACACCGTGCTCTTTGCATCTGGAAACGAATGAGAATAGTGACATGTCCTTTTTCTCTTCGTCAGCAGCTACTCTGTGATAGGAAGAGGAGGCAATCGATGAGCACTGGTGGATATCTAGAGATGCTGGAGAACACAGTTGGGGGCGTTGGGGGAAAAAAAGCCCTGAGAACTGTTTCAAAACAGCCAGTACCAACTGACTGTGAACTACAGAATCAGTGGGAGAAGCTAAAGCGGAGAGACAGAAGGGGATCCCCCGCTCAGCTGAGCTGCAGCCTGTGCTGCTACAGGCTGTCCTACACCCCGCTTGTATTCTGAGGCTGTTTATTCTAAGGCAGAAAACACTGTGATTAAAACTCCTCCAGTCAAACTAGGACAAAACCCTAGCAGATACAATTTTAAAGTGGTTTAGAAACCACACAAACCAATTCAGCCTAATGGAGCATTAAAATAAATCACTCTAGCACCCTAAGCCAGTTTAAGCGCATCTGTATTCAAGATGTGCCTCGGTCTCATCAGACCAGTTTTAAATCAGTCTCGTTATTAACGCAACGTGCCAGGGCTGAAGCTGAGTTTGGGGAAACTTGCATTCCCATTGGATCAGTGCTGCAGCTTTCCAGGACTTCTTCCCTATGGTCTCCTTCACAAAATAACACGACTCGAGGCTGTCAGAGCTGAATAAAACGCTGCGCTGGCTTGTGCCCCCCAACCTGTCTCCTTTTACAGCAGCTCAGGACCGGCAGCGTTACAAACCACACTCAGGCTAATACTCTTCCTACGGGAATCCATTTCATCACGTCCTCTGGAGAAGTCAGTACCTCTAGGAGCTCACTTGGGGACTTTACTCTTAGTTGCATCCAAGCTCTGGCCGGTTTCCCTCTCCCGACTGCAGCAGCAGCTACAGCACCTCAGTGCAGCTCCCCCCTGGCTGCAGGGGGGATCCCACCTCCTCCTGCCACCGCTCGGGCCCTGCAGCGTTTGAGCCACTCACTTTTCAGGAGCACGGTGCCGGTGATCTTTGGATAGAAGCCACCGGTGGACACAAACACTGACCCACGTGGGTGTGAATACGTGCTCCCTAACACTCCAAGCCTATCGGACAGGAAAACGGCTCACGGGAGAAAGCCTGGATTTGGTATGACAACGTGCAGGACTCGGCAGGAGCCAGGCCAGCCTGTCCAGTTGGATCCCATCCGTGCCGAAGCTCAGGATGCAACAGGTAGGCTGAGAACTACTACACGGTGCCTGGCCACAGCAGCCACCTCAAACAACAGCCTTAGGGGCTGCTTTGTGATTGCTGAGGAGCCGAATGCAGAGCTCTCCTGGAGCTGCTCAACCAGCACGGTCCAAACTCCAGCATCTCCACGGAGCTCCTGCCTGACTTCAGTGGCAAACGTGGAGTTCCAACCGTTTCTTTTCCATGTTTTTACAAAGCCATTGGGACATCTACGTTGCATAAAACCAGTATGCACGACACACATTGAAAGCACAATATTAAGCAAGTTGGGTACTTAAAAGACAATTTTAATTTAAAAACTAGAAAATCTGAGATGTTTTACAGCCAACTTGAAATAAACATTAGACAATGTTGTTAAACTGCATCAGAAGACACTTAAGAGCACCTAAGGATAGCTCCAGAGATACAGTTTCAAAGGCAGAGCTAGCAGATCGGATAATAGAGAGCCCAAATCCTTTGGACAAGGTTCAAACTTACGCAGTTTATGGATATTTTTAAGCCTTAAAGAATCGTCAGCACTTGATGGTAACGATGCACTTATTGCTACGGAACCGATCCGGACGGGAGCCATAAAACAATGTATATTCATAAGGCTACAGGCTACAGAGCCGCTGCTTATATAAGTCTGCTTATCTTGGTTCCCAGATAGCCAGCGCTATTAGCAGGGCTGTCTTCCTAACAACCCCTGTTTGCAACAAGCAGTATTCCTCCCTTCCCGAGGGCTGCAGCATCAAAGCCTTTCAGCAAAGGATCAGGCAGTATTTGTTTCACTCCCTGCTCCAGAAGGGAGCCGGCACCTGCTGCACGCCCCTGGCAAGTCATTTCTATTCAGGCACAGACCCGGCTTTGCTTGACCCAGCATTCACATCAAGTCAACAGTTCTGTGATACTTGGATTGCCCAGGCCAAACCCCCCTGGTCCTACCACTGATTTGTGCCTTCCTTGGGGGGCAGTAAACACCAGAGAGCTGTAATTCCTGACCCGCAGTGCTAGGATGTGGCATTGTGAACTTCCAATGCCAGAGGCGAACATTTTTTTCGTGCTCCAGCCTTAATGTGAGAGCAACAAATTAGCATGAGTCATATCTTGAGCGCTCTGTTTGATGGATGAGTCCTCCTCACATTAACAGATACAACTTTCACTTTCCCAGCAGATACTTAAAGTGGGTTTCAAAATGAGCATTTCAGGG